>JAGFPH010000197.1:446376-553476 GCA_018207615.1 Philaenus spumarius | reverse complement strand
TTAAAATAAGGTAGGCCTACATTATTTCAAATTGTAAAATATTTTATGAACGCCAATATAGGTTCACTTCAAACATTTATAATTGTGTATTGACGTACAATATCAAAAATTAAATAGCAAACTAACGATTAATTGGTTTTTGGTCTCGGTCTAAATTATTTCATATTAATTAATTTTATATTAGTACGTGCTCAGAAAAAGTGGCATTATGACGAATACGTTTGAAGTCGGACGAATGAATCAAACATACGTTCTCTTAAACCCGTCCCACTTTTTCTATGGAGGCCATAATTGTTTATTTCAATATTTCCATATTAAAATTTTAGATAAGCCCCTTAAAAATACTGTTTTAAATCATTTATATTAGTCTAGGGTGCATTCAACCAAAAATAGGTAATCAGCTGTTATATATGAGCTTTGACAAGTTATGTGGTAAGAATCGAAATTTTATCTGTTAAAAAAATATCTGAATGTGCAGAAATTTGTATAGTTTTTATAATTTAAAAAAAATTTAAACACACAACTGAGCAGTTATATTTGGTTTCATTCTGAAATATAGCTCGCAACTCAGTAATAATATTGATTAAAAACATTACGTAGGCCTTTTAAAATGTAAGACATTTCCTTGTTTTCGATATTTCAATATTTAATAAAACAATTTTATCCTTTTATCAAATGCATTCAGTTGTTACACAAATATTATTTACTCCGTTGGAACCTTCTATACAGATAATAATGTTATGTTTTTTTTTTATAATAAAGATGTAGGATTAATTATTATTTGGGGTTATTACCCCAAAGCTAAGATGGTAAATAATGTTAAATGTTTAAATCAAATTATTTCTTATATTTTATAACATCAGTTATAATAGCCTGAAGGTTAAAAGAATCAGAAATTTTCCGGTACCTATAATACTTTAATAAAAACCTAACCTAAAAGTTAGAAATATAAATAATTGCTTTAAAGTTTGAAATCAGGTATTGGAAATATTAGAGCAAACAAATGTTATTTTATTCAATTGGTTGCTATGGTAATGAATGTAAATACATTAAGAAATGTGTTGGTTCATCAGTCCAGGCCTAACCTACGAATTTTGTCCGACTAAATTTACAAATATTGAAATAAAAATGTTTTTTTATCAAAATGAATTATAGCATATGTTACTCAGGGATAGTGTAGCTTTTTATTAGTAAAATTATTTTTTCAATCGGTTCAGTAGTTCCAGAGATTACCCCTTACATACAAACAAACAAACAAATTTTACCTCTTTATAATATTAGTATAGATAACTTACCTGTAAACGAAATATATTGCAATCTCAAATGTTTCGTGGTACTAGATTTAGTTTGTGTCGATCATAATGAACTTGTCGTTTTAAAGAAAAGGTCGAACCAAATTTGATAAAATTTCTCTCAAATCTGATTGAAGTTAATACGCTTCGATTGACACTCCAACAAAGACAATATCATTTTTCATTTGTTAAATATCGTGAAGTGAAAGCTCTAGATTTTTTACATAAGTGTACACTATTTTGTTTGTTTATTAGTGTAAATATACTTTAGTGATCGTAAAAAAATATAAATATTAAAAAAAATAATAAACATTTAGTTTTTATTTTCGGACACTTTACAATAATTTCCCTATACTAGAAAGTTAAAAAAAGAAGAAGAACATAAATTTACACACAACCCTACATTAGTCTTGTTAACAAATCAATATTTTCTAAATCTTGTAAGAATGTTCTGAAATGCTTTATTAACAATTTTGGAAATAGGACTACTCACGACGGTGCTGAATAGCTGCAAAATGCTTCGCACGCCATTCGGCTTATTGGGAGTATCTTCAATACACAATGCATTGCGTGCTTCGCACGCCAGCCCCCACGGTAAAATCCACCAAATGGCTTTGAACCGAGTACTTTTATGGTATTTTACATTTTGATCCATTTTGGGGAACCAAACAAGCTATAAGGTCACGTAAAAATCTAAATGTGCAGAATAACATCCTACATTTATTTTTGTAGAAAAAACTCTAAAAAACATTTATTCTCGTAGGAAAAATCTCAAAAAATAGTTACTTCCGGTCAAAAAAAAAAACGTGCTTCCGGTTGTTGGATTTTTTTGGCTAACGAACTCGTCCGAGCGACGTAGACAATTAACATGTGTACCAAATTCGAATAAAATCGGACTTAAAATGCGTCCGCTAGAGTGCGCAGACATACATACATTATATATACTGTATAAATAATTTTTAATGACACCCCAAAAAGTGTTCTGGGAACCATGATCGGTGCTCATTTGCTACTCCCGACCTTTGGTCTTAACATAAGGGCCACTGCAATAGCTCATGGAAATTCGCTAAAAATGTAGGAGCAAGGTGTGCGTAGAAGGTTTTAAATACGTTTAACTTTGGACTCGAACATTCGCACTATTACGCAATACGGTATTCTCAAGGTACACTCCACTATATTGTGTTCGCAAGTCGGTAACGGGAACAACAGCTAGTATTCAACAAAGTACGCTTTATTTTCTTGATTATTGGTTTTCCGTTTTTTCTTTCAGTAATTGTAAATCAGTTTCCTGATGTATCGATTGTTTTTAAATAAAACACCACAATCGGTATTCGCTCCCGAGACTAATCCATTCTTCTTGTTCAACCTCGGTGGATTAACTGCACTTCCGCTCGCTGAATCAATATTTTCTTTACTTAAAACTTTCCTTTATATCCTGACAATACGGCGAGGAGGTTGCTGGAGGCTGTCTTCGCCGACAAAGGGAAGTTTGGCAAATTACCTTGATGGTAGTGAAAGCCTAACCACAACTGGCTTACCTGGGTGGTAAAATGGGTAGCGTTCTGACATGCGCATTATAGACTAACTACGTCAACACTGGTCAACAAGGGTGTTGGGAGTAAATAGAATCATAGTGAAGCAGGTTAGAGGTTTGTAAAGTTCCTGATTCATTGTGATAAAATATTCATTTCTTGTCCTACTGTCAGATGTATTGCAGAGCCCTGTAAAAGGGTCAAACAAAACTTTGAAGAAAATATAAATTACATCAATGGATTCGTAAATTTGTTCTGTACTTATTAAAGTAAACAAAATGTACTCTCAAAGTGCTCGCTCCACAATAATAATATAAATTAACGCAGAGTTTTACTCTAGACTGGGGCTAGTCATAAATAAATTATTTATTTTTTATTTATTACAACTAATAGCTACCCTCGGCGCCATTATTGGATACATGAACGAAGTTCGTTACTTTTAACTCCTGAACGAATGTGAAAATTAACAATCAGGTTTTGAGGTGCATTTCACGTCTATGAAAACATTTTAATTAAAATATTTTCTAAGAAAAATATTTGTTCTGTTAGGCGCAAATAATCGAAATGCAATTGTTTTTTCTTTCCTACATATTATAACTTAAAAGTAATACGCGCCTCTAATTTCATGCCTCTAGATTGATAGTAAGTGTATATCACCTAAGAATAACATGTACCAAATTTCAGCTCTCTAACTTCAAGGGATTTAAAATAATGAATATTTTTTTGTTTTGAGGGTTGGTATTCCCGTTTTCACCCCTTACAAACAATCGTGCAAAATTTCAGCTCTCTATTCTCATGGGAATTAAAGGTGTCTAGTTTTATGGTAGTTATCCCATTTTAACCCCTTAAATGTAAGTAATCGAAATAATGTTTACGGCGTTATATTGTCTCTTGTGCTAATTAAACACTATGCCAAATTTGGTGCCGATCCATGATATGTTGTCTAGCCGTACATAGCTAACAAACATACACAATGGATCATACAAACCCACAGACTTTTCTTCTTTGATCATAAACTTTATTTGTTTTAGATATTTAGTATTACTTGCCGTCTAAGCATATGGGCAATCCCTCACATTTATTAAAAGAAACTATAATAATAACATGAATATGTGTGAGGGGGTAGCAAGAAGTAGGCGTGCGAAGCATGCAGGAATCTCTCTTTTTAGTAGTATATATATATTAGCGACATAAAATACACGGGTGAAAAGCCATGACGTCACACAGCCATAACTGTAAGCAGTAGTGGATTGCGAATATTGTCAACTATTCACTGAATTCAATTGATTACTCAGAGAGATAGTTAATTAGCGTGAGAACTGCTTCAGCAGTTTTAACGAGGTTTTTGTATTCAGTTGGCCTATCCTACCCCAACAGTCTAGACTCCATCCACAAGCCCTGAAGGGTGGTGACAGCACAGAGCCAGAGACAGACGGACCAAACACGACAATACTGTCTGATGGATAAATAGGCTTGTCATAACGTATTGTCCTTACAGTTTCCCACAAGATGTGGCGCTTCTTTTCTTCTGCCGTTCAAGATACATGCTAGCAGAAACGTATTAGGAATTGTAGTTTTGTTTCAGGGTTTCAGATTCTGTACCAATACTTTTTTTTGTTAAAAAAACCCCTGGTATTTTACACAGCCATGATTTTGTTTTTTTATTTTTCAACTTTTAACTAAAAATGGTTTGCATGTTTAGTAGTTTAAAGAACGAACTACAAATATATATAAACTTTGAAACTAGTCGTGATACACCTTAATATAGGCCTACTCAATTTAAATGATTCCTGTATCAACGAAAATCCGCTACCATACCTATTGTAACACTTTTTCTGGTGTTTAATGTTGCCCCTTCTTTTGAACAGTAAAAAGGGCTACCTTATTTTTTAAAATTTTCATCCCTATCTTGTGACATAATATTTGTAAGTCCTTTAAAAACTACGTATTTTTGTCGTAATATAATATAAAAAAACAGCTAACGTATTCGTTCGTTAAGGTACAAAAGGTATTTTGTAAGTTATTTTTATAACTTTATATTACTTAAAAGCGGGAAAGAGATATGCAAAATTTGGTCTAGGGGCAGTTATTCACCGTCAGAAAACCTATTTACCAAATCCCAAAATTCCACTCCCCCTATTTTACCTCCCAATCTGAAAAATTTGTAATTTACAAATATGGCTTGTGATATATCAAATTGAAGTCCTTTAAAAGCCTATCTTTATAAAATTCTAAAAAATGTACAAAATAACATTTTCGAGTCAAGCGAGCTAGTAGAATTTTATTTTCTTGTCACAAAAATTAATGGCTTTAAAATGATATGTCACAAGATAGGAGTTACCATTTAAATAAACGGTACCAGATAATTGTCACTTACTTTCTCCCAGTTGAAACTTTATAAAGCGAAGGCCCAAGAGTAGCATAGGAGGTGGTTATTTAGAATTGCAAAAGTAGGAAAATGTTACCATGGAAAATATTAGATGCAAGTAACACACATCCATATTATATTATTATTATTATTTAAACTATTCGATCGATTTCAAACAAATGTGCACCAAACATGTCAATTAGGCTTGTATAGATGCACGAAAAAAGTTTTGAAAATTTTTGAAAAACAACCCCCTTTCTGGCCAAAAACCCCCAAAAATCAGTTATTATTATTATTATTACTACCTAAACGAGAATTTTTAGAAAGATGCGGTTTTTTCATATGGTAGGGTACATTAAGGGCTACAAATAAGCTAAATGTTATCAAAATCGTTAAAGCCGTTTTTGAGAAATTTAGATTTTTCTCGTTTTTTGGCCATTTTTGGGGGGTAAAACCCCTTAAAAATCAAAAATTTGAAAACATTTAATAAAACGCCTGGAGATATTCCAGGACTACACCTACGTACCAAATTTCATCAAAATCGGACCGTTGGTATGGTCTCCGGCTCTGTACACATCCTAACACAAGGACAGACATCACCAGAAAAACACTTTTTTGGGTTCAGATAGCACCAAAACAAATAATTTCACTAAAAATATTTTTGGGGTTCAGGGAGCACCAAAACAGATAATTCCACTAAAAATTAAAATTCGAAAATTTGGACGAAAACAATACTTTCTCCATATACTACGTATAGGGTGGAGAAAGTAAAAATGAATAGTAATTTGATGTATCACAAGTCATATATTTGTGTCCACTACACATTATTGAGTTTGGGGGTGGTATGAGAGTGATTTTGTAAATAGGTTTTCAAAGGTTTCTTGACGGTGAATAATAACTGCCCTTAGATCATATTTTCCAAAGTATCTCTTTCCGTCTTTTAAATAATAAAAATAACTTGCACAAATAAAATTTTTGTTCGTAGTGTACCTGTTAGTGCTTTAAAAGTAAGTATACCAAATTTCAATGTGATACCTTTATTTATTCTTGAGAAATTAAATTGACAGACAGACCAACACTCAAGTGATCATATCATGCTTCCGTCTTTTATTTTAATATATTTGTATGCAACCTTAAAAATGTATCTTTGTACCACTTTCTAAACTAGTTTTGTGCTTTCAAGTATTTAGTATTACCAGATGCATAAAGGTGCAAAATAAAGCGCTTCAGGCATCCCAAAAGTACTGTAATATGATATAGCTATGTATACTTTTTCCACTTCCAATTATTGTGATTCAGGCCTATTTGATGGTAATTTGACCTGCTCTTAACTAGGTCAGTAGCTTATTTTATTGTAAAATATTTCAAGATGGAAGGTACAAAGCTGTATTATTGTATGTGATTAATTACTTATTTATAAAAAGTTAGATGTTGATTGATAATATGTTAAAAATGGACTAAATTTATAGTAAGAATTTTACTGGTTAAGAAAAACTTCAAGCAAACTATCTTTTAATTAGTACAAGGTTAAAAAAGAGAGACATCTTGGTAATTAAAATTGTTGATTTTAAAAGAAATTATAAACATTTTTGACAAAAAAGATTGTAGTAATGCGATACATTTTAATTATTCTTTTTCTAACAAAATTCTTGATACAAACCAAAGATGTTAAATTTATCCATGGAAAGTCCATTTGTTAGAAAAATAATTATAAAAATATATTGCATTACTACAAGTTGAGGTTTACCGTTTATCAGCCAGTTGTAGACTACTATACCACAATTGAAGTACTTTTCGCATTGCTATACCACCATTGAGTAGGCCTATGTGGCCTGAGCAAGTATTTTTTAATAATTAAATCTGTTTTAAACTATGAACAAACTTAATCAACCTATTGGATTATGTTTACATCCAGAAAAGTGTTAACATCTGTATGTCCATGCGGTACATAAAATGTAAAACACATAATTAAAAATAAGTCAAAGAATAACAACTGCGGGTAGTGAACGGGATGGTGGGGTGGAGTGGTGCAGGGCAGTCGTGACTCGTGAATCGCTTATGAACTACTCGGTTGCAACATTGACTCATCTCCGCCAAATCTTTCCGTGCACTGCCTTTAGCTTCATACACATACACTATACTGTATCGTATATCAAATAAAGTGCCAGTTCCCAGTTCGACCGAAGATAATTTCAGCAATATATTAATAATTTATTGTAGCTTGACATTTGCATATTTGTTGAAAACAAAATACACTTAAGAGGGTATTTTAATGTAAACAAAGTGCGAAATATTTTTTTTTGCAATGGGGGGTTATAATCCCCACCCCCCCTCTAGTTACAACCATGACCAGATAATTTTGTTATGAAGTGGATACATTTTGTTATCTAACATTTTGCGACAGGAGCGAGCACTATGGTTGGCGTGTGAAGCACTCATGGGTCCCACTAATAGTGTGTATGTTTAGTTCAAGGAAAGTCTGGAATTTTTCTGCACGTATTAAATTGAGCAATTATTAAAAGTGATTAAGGAAGTTTGGGAACAGATTTCTGCAGGAGCTGCGAATGGCTGAATCATGCTTTGGTCATCGGTCGGTTGTTGAACATTAACTTAACGCAACACAATGATAGGCCTACTTTACGCCACCCGGTGAGTTTTGTCGGAATAACAAAGGCGGTCAAGTATATATACTCCATCAAGATCAAATAACCTATATAACTGCGGAGTTTCCTTAGTGACGCGAATACAAAATCTAGAGTATAATATTAAAGACTGTTCTGATAGTTTACAATATGTATCCTTGGTGATATCATAGCTGACGAACATTTTTTGGAAGACGGATAGCAGCGCCAAACGAAACACAATGTCATTGTTTTAACCTTAAAATGCGAGTCTAAAGCGGAAACACTCTATAAAACTTATAAAATAACATAAATGAAAGGAATATAAAACAAAGAAACCCAGAATAAATGTTTAAAATTATTAATCCGTGGAAAGCAGATCACATCTATTTGATGGCGTTAATGATTGGGATTTTATATGCGCTTTAAGCTCGGATGAGCGATTACAGCAATGTTAAATGAATTTTATATATCGTTTGTGTATATTTGTGGCAAGTTATCCTAACGAAAAAAGAAAGGGTACACGCCACTAAAAGATGAGTTTAAGTTGGTTTATGCGAAGTATTACATAAACATTTTATTAGACGAAAAATATTTTAATTTGTGATTACAGTTGTTAAATTAGTTTCTAAGTCTTGATAATGCAATGGTATGAGAGAAATTTAACTTGGTTAATATTTGGGCACTGCCTGCCTGAGATAGAGGTAAAATAGGTACAGAGATATTTATTATTCAATTATAATTTAATTACAAATTTAGTATTATCATTTGCATGATGTGATAGTTTTTAGGATTTTATATTTTTACTAACAAAAAACATACATTCACTTTTCTATCACTCACATTTTCAAAACATTACGACAATGCATTGCACCATTTCATGCATTACAAAATGTATAGTTTTACTTGTATTAAATGTTTACGTATTTAAGTCTTGACTTTATTTATAACAATTTCTACGATATATTTTTAACTAACCGTTCGATATTTTCTTGTTCTCTTAAATATACCAATTACTCGTTTCAATATCCTATACATTAATAGCTACTACAGTCTCTTCCAAGTCCTTACTTGCCTTTACTCTTTAACACTTAAGAAGTACATTCTTCTCTGTGATTTTATTTTCTCTGAGAATCTACTGTGTAGAGTATACAAAATAAATTCTCATTGTTTTTACTGTTTATAGCTAATAGCCTGAGAGAACATACAGTGAAATGTATATCATAGCTGGAAAGTAAGGCGATATTTCACACAATGCCAATGGTTAGAGCTAGGTCTTATGAACTAAACACTATATTTAACTTATTATGCTTATCGCCATTCCGACTATTGTTATATATAAAATATAATTACAACTTACCGTCGTCAATAGTCAATTGTCGTATAAATTCTTCAAACGACGGCCGTTTCGGCTTATTCTGCCATTTTCAAGTTAAAATTTGTTGGATGAATTAATCCGTTGTCACACATCATATACACATTTACACACAAACATTCAAAATAAATTATAAAAAACACACACACAAATTTACTATTAAGAAATCACATGTCTCGTGGGCCCACTGTCTCGCACTGTACTGATGTCATCAAAGTTCACTGGGTTGCAATTTTCAATAGATTGTTATCAATTACGTGGTGGGGGGAGTTTATTTGGTCTCTGTTTCTGTTATAATTGTATCAAATAAAACATTGGAATCAAATCCAAGCTTTTCATTAAGTATGGTATGCGGTTCAGTTTTAAACATTTTATATATTTCATATTGTTCTAAAGCATTTAATAACTTGCCCTTTTCGCAGTGGTGGAGTATTCTTAAGGTATGGTCTATTGTATTGTAATTGTGGTTAAGATTGATGAGGTGTTCAGTATATTTGGATTCAACACCTTGTAGGCGTAGAGTTTGTTTACTAGTGGGGATGTGCTCCTTGAACCTCGTCTTGAACGATCTACCCGTCTGTCCAATGTATTTCATCTGGCAGTCGGCGCATGATAATTCATAAACACCAGTGCTGTCAAATTTGTCTCTATTATTCCTGTTTGTGTTAATCATCCTTTGTAAATTATATCCTGTTTTAAATGCTGTAGTGTATCCTTGTTTCTTAAAGATGTTGCTGACAATGTGCTGTAACTCTTCATTGTATTGTAACACTATATATTTATTCTCCGATTTTACCTTTGGTTTCCTAGACTTATTTTCTTGTTTTTTTAAAATTCTGTCAACAATAGATGGTGGATATCGATTTTTGATGGCAATGTGTTTAATAGTATTGATTTCATTGTTGAAATCTTCTTTGTGCATGGGTATGTTACGGAGTCTGTAAACGAAACTGTTATAAGCTGCCATTTTGTGTGATGTAGGGTGGTTGGACGATGCGTGGATAGTATGGTCAGTATGGGTAGGTTTTCGATATATTTTAAAACTATGGCTTCCGTTTGACAATGTTATTGTTATGTCAAGGAAATTGATGCTGTTTTTCTGTTGTATCTCAGTTGTGAAGTTCAGGTTAGGGTGTAAACTGTTCAGGTATGTGGCAAAATTTGTTATTTGCCTATTTGTGCCATGGTATAATACGATTATATCGTCTACATACCTGTGGTAGTATATGATGTTTTTGCGGTGTTTATTTACGTTATTGATGATGTGGTTTGTTTCAATGTAATTCAAGAATATTTCCGCCATGATGCGTAAATTTGTAATTAAATTATAATTGAATAATAAATATCTCTGTACCTATTTTACCTCTATCTCAGGCAGGCAGTGCCCAAATATTAACCAAGTTAAATTTCTCTCATACCATTGCATTATCAAGACTTAGAAACTAATTTAACAACTGTAATCACAAATTAAAATAATTTTCGTCTAATAAAATGTTTATGTAATACTTCGCATAAACCAACTTAAACTCATCTTTTAGTGGCGTGTACCCTTTCTTTTTTCGTTAGGATAACTTGCCACAAATATACACAAACGATATATAAAATTCATTTGACATTGCTGTAATCGCTCATCCGAGCTTAAAGCGCATATAAAAGCCCAATCACTAACGCCATCAAATAGATGTGATCTGCTTTCCACGGATTAATAATTTTAAACATTTATTCTGGGTTTCTTTGTTTTATATTCCTTTTATTTATGTTATTTTATAAGTTTTATAGAGTGTTTCCGCTTTAGACTCGCATTTTAAGGTTAAAACAATGACATTGTGTTTCGTTTGGCGCTGCTATCCGTCTTCCAAAAAATGTTCGTCAGCTATGATATCACCAAGGATACATATTGTAAACTATCAGAACAGTCTTTAATATTATATTCTAGATTTTGTATTCGCGTCACTAAGGAAACTCCGCAGTTATATAGGTTATTTGATCTTGATGGAGTATATATACTTGACCGCCTTTGTTATTCCGACAAAACTCACCGGGTGGCGTAAAGTAGGCCTATCATTGTGTTGCGTGAAGTTAATGTTCAACAACCGACCGATGACCAAAGCATGATTCAGCCATTCGCAGCTCCTGCAGAAATCTGTTCCCAAACTGCCTTAATCACTTTTAATAATTGCTCAATTTAATACGTGCAGAAAAATTCCAGACTTTCCTTGAACGAAACATACACATTACTTGTGGGACCCATGAGTGCTTCACACGCCAACCATAGTGCTCGCTCCTGTCGCAAAATGTTAGATAAAAAATGTATCCATTTCATAACAAAATCATCTGGTCATGGGCGTAACCAGAGGGGGATGGGGATTATAACCCCCCATTGCAAAAAAAATATATTTCGCACTTTGTTTACGTTAAAATACCCTCGTAAGTGTAATTTGTTTTCAACAAATATGCAAATGTAAAGCTACAATAAATTATTAATATATTGCTGACATTATCTTCGGCCGAACTGTTCACTGGCACTTTATTCGATATACGATACAGTATAGTAACAATCTATTGAAAATTGCAACCCAGTGAACTTTGATGACATCAGTACAGTGCGAGACAGTGGGCCCACGAGACATGTGATTTCTTAATAGTAAATTTTTGTGTGTGTTTTTTATAATTTATTTTGAATGTTTGTGTGTAAATGTGTATATGATGTGTGACAACGGTTAATTCATCCAACAAATTTTAACTTGAAAATGGCAGAATAAGCCGAAACGGCCGTCGTTTGAAGAATTTATACGACAATTGACTATTGACGACGGTAAGTTGTAATTATATTTTTTACTATATTTAACTCCCTTAGAACAAATAATAGCAGATCATATTTGGCGGTTTTAAATTCTTTATATTCTTTTGTATGTTTTTGTATACTACAGAATAGAAGACGTTAATGACGTTTGACAGTACAAACCTAAGCGCTCAAGTTTGAAAAGCCAAATGGTGAAATAGACAATGTTTAACACGTCACTGGGAGTTTCATCAAAATCGGATATTTAAATATAAAATTTAGATAAAAATTACTTTTAAAATTATTTTTTAGCGTAATCCATTTTTAGCACGCTGAAACAAATAACCTAATCCATCTCAATATGTAAAGAATCGGCTTTTAACTTGTTCCATTGCGAATATAAAACGCCACAAAACATAACGTGTCTAAACGTTTCAGTGCGTGTCTCCACTAGAATCATTATGCTTATTGTTGTGACCGCGTGAGTAATCAACATTGTTTACTGGCTTAAACACTGTCCATATAAACAATACGGAAACTAAAGGAGGTCTATGCTAATTGTCTGACCTAATGTGGACTACCGCTGGGAGCTTGAACAGTGCCCTATTAGTTTTTAACTAATTTCCATACTGTAAATATAGTTGTCGTCGAGTCATAGAACTGGTCCTGTCATAGTGGGCCACTACGTAGAACGTAAAATAAACTCAACCTTCAAAATATGTTTTGTCAAAGTATTGTTGTTTACATTTTAAATTAGGTAGGTTGGTGTTTTAAACAAATCATTCACTTAGATTTAAACAACGCTAGTCACATTTTACTCGAAGTATATTTACACATGAAATTACACCCCGAACATAGTTTGTGTTACAGTGTGTTTTGGCGTCCTTCGCGGTCCTGAGTCAAACGAACATAACACTTTCATACCACACTTCACGTAGACTACACCATTTCTTACAATTTCACCTACTTTGAAGATTAGTGTGGTTGCAATGTTTTAAAATAACAAATCATTACTAACAAATAAATGTTATATTATTTTTAACTTATTAACCTTTCGTTACCTTAGGGTGTGTTTATGTTAGAGTTGTGCTGTTATTGCTACTAATAATCTATTTACTGATGTAGAATACAGCTCTCAGTAATACACATTAAGGCTACGGCCAAGCTAGACGACCTGGTCGCGGGTAGGTGCCACACTTAGCCACAGTCGCGGTATCACAGTTGATAACTTCTTTGAGTGAGGAGGAGTTGTCAAATAAAAAATTATTGATAGTTATTGCTATTGATTGCCTTACGGTCTTACTTTAAAAAGAAGAAAAAGCGCAGATTTGAAGGAAAACCTCTGAAAAGTGTGCGTTTGAATCAAGGTCAGTTTTACACCACAAATTGCTTAGGGAGATTTAAAAAAAGTTTTTTTCTTATTTTAGAATGAGTAAAGCATCGTTTGACGAACTTCTGCCATACTACATTAATTTTTAACGTAAATATTATACTTTTTGTGTAAATTTGGGAAAAAAAACTCTAAAAAAAGTAAGGTTTTCAGCAAAAATGAAAAATAGCAATTTTACAACTCCGAATTGTTAATGTTTAAAATGAAATAGGCTATTGAAACTGCTTGAGAATTGATTAAGGCATGATACCATACAAATTTAAAAAATAGTTATTAAAAAAATATATATATAAATACCGTTTAAAAATTAACAATAATAAATGCTGAACTTTTATGAGTAACAACACTTGTTAGAGGAGACCCCCACGAAGCCCTCCACCAACCCCGATGATCAAGTCTAGACTTATTTCATCAGGCCTTCATCTTTATACTTTGTTATCCTAAAATTCCTTATTTATTCTTTATTTCGTTATCAGACACTCTCGGTGTCCTGTTGTCAATTTCATCCAAACAAGCATCCCCTCATCCCCCATTATAGGAATCATCGGGCTTCTTATTTTTTTCCATTTCGTCCGTGTGTTATTTTTCTTTTAATTCCTATTTTCCCTTCCATTTCCTACGGTCTTGTATATTTCTTTGAAAAGTTTGAAACATTATTTTTTTCCACCACTGCCTTTCACCTATATTCTACTCCAATTCTCTCACATTCCACCTCAATTCCTTATATTTATTGCATTAATATAGTGCATGATATGCAGTGTCCACTTCTCCACAGTCCTCACAACTTTCCGAATCTACCAATCTGAACTTATTTTAGTTTAAATCTAACATTTCCATGGCCTGAGACTCCTTGCGTGGTATAGTGGTCCAACTGTGTCCACTGATTTTTCATTCTGTCTTCTACTCTTTCCCAATACAGTCTGGTCTCTTCTCCGTTTTCTTCATTCTCCCATCAATCTTGCCGTACCTCCATCACTTCTCTCCATCTGTCCCTCTTCACCTCCTCTCTCTTGCACCCTCTCACCTTATCCTTGTGTAATTGCATCTTCATCCTAATCTTCATCACCCCCGCAATCACCGGCAGAGCCACAGTGGATATCGTTCTGTAGCCCTTTACTACTTTTAGTAGCTCCCTTCTTTGCACTCTGAGTGCTACCTCCACACTCTTTTTCCTTCTCTGCAATTCGTTACCCCAAGCCTCACATCCATACGTTATAATAGGCACCACCAAACCCTTGTAAAGAGTTGTCATAGCCTTCACTGAATATCCCCAGTTGGCCCTGGCTATCCTTGCCAACTTCTCCACTATTCCACTCACCTTCATTCCCATTTCCTTTAAGTGCTCTCTAAAATCCATTCTCTCCCCAACTATTACACCTAGATACTTATGCGTTTTCACATACTCTATCCTCTTCCCCTGCATCTCCACTCTTAACCATCTACCATTCGCCATTTTCCCCTTTAAAATCATCATCTTTGTCTTTTCTGGGGCAAAGTTAAGTATGAGTAACAACAATCAGCTACATTTAAAATTAACATCATTTTAGTTAATTTATTTATTGCTTTTTTATTGATTAAATAAACAATAAAAAAATTAAAAACGTACACTCTCACTAATTTAACTTTGTTCTAGGACAAAAACTGAAGATAATTTTAAAAGTTATATACGTAAACTATTTTCATTAATAAAAATATCAGCTTTAAAGGGTATGGTTATTTCAAAAAGAGAAACATTACTTACTGTATTACTGAAAACACTGAACTAGCATCAAGCGCACACAAATCAGGTGGAACGACATATAGCGACCTGTCGCCTAGCGTGGCCGGCTAAAAGATAACATGGGGAGCGTATTTATTTGTCGCTGCGACTAGAAAACACTCCCGGACGCGTCCTATTTGCTGCCGCTGGTTGCGGGTCGCCTAGCGTGGCCGTAGCATAATGCACAGTGTTTTAACGTAGCCCTTTGTTAGGTAGTTTTGACAGTTATACCATTAAGTAGAAAACTAAACTGGCTACAAACATTAATTTAACCTTCATCTTTTTTGTAAAATATTTTTGAGTTATTATCATTTAAAATTTTTAAATGGTGATCGTTTTGAAACGGATTATTTTAACACATATTTTGGTTTCAAATTAGGTCTTTACATTGATGGTACCTTGGAAAGTTTCAACTCAATCTGTTACGCCGTTCTAGAGATTTAAATTATTTAGTAAAAAACAAAGTGGCGAGTTGCAGATAAAAGAAGCGTTTCAAGACATATGTTTATAAGCCCCATGTAATCACCCTTTGAATTACCGCCGCACATTACAGGGACTCTCTATTTATCGATTTCGGACTTTCTGGTAATTTAAAGTACAATTATATAAATTTTAATATTTAGGTTCGATGATTTAGGAGCTACGGTATCTTAGTTGGAGGTGGCGTTACAATGTACTGTGGACTTTCTTGGTTTCAATCCAGACTACTTCCTGGTTTTTTAACGTCTTTACTTTTTGCCAGTTAGAATAAGGGGGGGGGGAGAGCAGAGTATTCTCAGGTAAATCTATCGCTAGTAACTAGGTACGAACCTACGCTTCCTGATGTGTCCACACACCGTTCTCCTTTATTCATACGGACAAGACGGTGTTTACAATCGAAATACCTGTTATACTTAATACTAACCTAAAAGTATAGTTTTAAACATCATTACATTTCTTCAGTACAACGTACACTTCAGAGGGCCAAGTAGAAACATCATTACTGATACTCCACTGTCGTGGTTTCAGAAAGTACAATGTTTTAAACTAACTGACGGTAGGCGACAACAAGAGGTCACCTCGACCGTGAAATCGGATTTCCAAAAAGTGTACATTTTGGGTAATTCGTTACAGTTTGTAAACACGGGCCTAATAACGGTAGTGCAGTCGAGGTGGTCGGCTTTCGGCAAGCATTTGCCAAAACAAACAAAGCCGATAATGACTTAATCGGAGTGTGCTAATGTGCTAGGCGGCGTGGAGGTTTGTCATTAGGAGAGTGTCATCGCACGAGCGGTCACCGGTCAAGCGATGTCCGGCGCCTGGAGCTGGGCGGGCTTGTTATATTCGGTAATATCCTACAGTTTGCAAAAGGGAAGATAATGTTGCAAACTTTTACAGCTCTCAAAATGAGGAATCCAAAGCAAAGTACATTTACACGTGTCTGTTTTTACAAGTTGTAGTTAATACTGTAGGCAAAAAAGTACAATTTTATATTTCAGTATTGCGCAGATTGGTAATGACTTTTTAATTGATTGTTTGAGAAATTTATTACCATTTTGACTGGTATTATTGAAATGTTTCATTAGAGTTATCAAATGTAGTGCACTCTAAGAAGGACTGACAATTAATTGTTCTTAGAGAAATTAGAGAAAACAAATTTAAATCACTTGCTCAGTTTTCAAAAGATATTACGATTAAGATATCATGTTAAGGATGAACCGACATCAAAATTAAAGAGAAAAAAAATGTCCACAACATTAATTGAATAATTGTAAGTGTGAATATGGAATTGAATTGTTGATCATAGATAAAAAATAAATAATAAGAATTATATTTTTTACATAAACAATTTTTAATTTGTTACATAAACAATTTTTAACTTTTTGTTTGAGGATGACATATAGCCAAGATCCAAGTCACTCATCACACAATCTCCGGAACCCCAATGCTAACGCACCTGACATTTGGCAGGTAGTACATTAACTTGGTTGGTAAGTGCTTAATTTTACTATCTATAATGATTTACTTTCTAAAGAGTAATGTGTCACATATATATTTACTTTTTGCAGTTTTGTAAATTTTGTTTTAGAAGTAATTGTTAAAATAATTGTTTCCATTATTATTTGTATTGAATTTCTCGTGTGGTATTTATATTGTCATGTATGAAAACAACTATAAAAAATTTACTTATTTATTTGAGGTTAAATAAAAGAGAGTATCAATGTCCCAACTTTACATAAAAAAATAAAACTGAATAATAAATATAAATAACGGTTGCATTATTATTACTAATACTTCTGGAGAAAATGTACACATAAATAATTTTAATTTTCTTAAATTTTGTTCATATTTAGCCATAAAAAATAAAAAGCGATGTCGGAAAAAACAGAATATTTTTCAATATTCGGTTATAATTATCGCTAACTTCTCGCTGTTAAGAGTAAGAGGTGTAATGCCCACTGTAGTGTCATAATTTATATCACAGAACCAACAAATCATGACTTCATCAAGCCGGTCATAATACATGTAAAATTTTTAATTTGGTCAAAATATTTGGCTGTAACTTTTTTTATAACTGCAACCCATTTGCAAAGGGTGGACAAAATTCAGTATCAATTTTTTTCTAGTTATTGTTAATCTTTCACCAACATCTTTCTTTGTTACATTTTTATAACTGTAACCCTTATTGAAAGGAGAGGAAAAAATTCAGTATTAAATTCGTTCAAATTATTGAAAATCTTCTATAATTATTGTCTAAAACTATTTTTGATCCTACTCCTTAATGCAAGGGGTGACCAAAATGAAGTCGCAGAATAAAAAATCATTACTCCCTTAGTAGAGACAATATCGAGTACGTTTAAAATTATCGTAAATCTGTTAAATTAAAATCAATGGGAAATAGTTACCATAGGAACTTAGTACCGGCTCCTGTAGACCGCGGCGAAAAGTATTTTACTGTGGACAGTTTTCTGTTGAGGTTGGAGTACAACCCTCACAAATCTTTCTATTTCATTTCTGACATCCAAACCTCCCCAGAACATCCAGCTTTTGCTACAAACAAGATTTCAGCATTTCATTCCGACATTCGCAATTAACTAAATCCTAGTTTTCTCTCAACAGGTGATTTGTCCCCTCTTATAATCGGTAGCACATGTTCAGATTTGTTGCAACTGATGAGGTGTTTGTAGAGGGGAGGACAAACAGCCGGCGTACCAGAAGGTGAGGTCCGTCTCGCTCACCAACTGGTCCGTCGCGTGCCCCGTCCTACCCAGGTGAAAACATTTCCTTTGATATTGTTCTAGTCTTGGATAAATATAAAGGAAGCAATTAAGGGCTTAGCGTTAAAGCCACGGTTATTTAGCCCGACGCGCGATAACAATTCCAAAGTTCCGAGTCACGGGGGAAAGAAGCGCCGACTTTGGGGGAGGGGTGGTTTATTTGATCTTGATGCGGAAATAGATATTGTGTTTGCCGTTATTTATTTATTGTTTCCTTTAACAATAGCTGGAAATAAATTAAACCAACTTCTCCCTAGTGTTTGTTGTTTAAACTTAATCATTAGTTTATGACTGCGCAAATGATCGTCCGTTGGCGTTGATGAAAACAAAACATCAAAGGTGATTAAAGCCAAACACATACACATAGTTATAATATTTATTTTCCTGTAATTATTTACAATCAAGTACAATTTAACTCTTGCGAAATATCTAACTATTACTTTCAGTATTTGATGGTTATCGTATGAGGATGCTAAAGATGTAGGCCTATGTTATATATTAAATAAAATTCACTTAAATGAATACAAACTATTTCGTTTATCTTTATAATTATCGTATGCTACCCCTGCTGTGGAATATCTTAGCAAGCTGTTTATTACATCTCTCTATTATATAAAAAAGTGTTTCTACTTCTTCTTGTCATAATTATAAAGTAATAAGAATAGCTACTATTTAGAGAAACCACTGCCAAGGGAACGGTCTTGGAAAAAATAGCGGAGAAAGAAGACCCTGTTGAGTCAGTAAGAAGAAAAATAAATATCTCTATTATATAAAAAAGTGTTTCTTCTTCTTCTACTCATAATTATAAAGTAATAAGAATAGATTAAATACGTGTATTGCATAGCGATGACCATTGCATAACTTCCAGGCGCACAAATTCATGAAGTCGAATTAAAGTCGAAAAAATAAAGAACAAATAAAGTTGAACGGGGTCCCCCGGAGTCCTAGTAATTAATAAAAAATAAAAAAATTGAATGCACATTATTGCTTTGGTAATAACATACATAGGCTTACGCAGATACACTTAGACATTTATAAAATACAATGCATTTAAGTAGATAAATGCACATACTTCCCATCTTAACTAAATACTTACAATTGTATCATTGTCAGATTATTAAATAATCCATTGCAGGACTCGAAATCGAAAACATACTCGTGACATATACTTTATCCGTGTTTCTTCCCTGACCTTTTCAGGGCCCATTTATAAAAATGAATTTTTAAAACAAATTCTGTTAATTTTTTGTCTTTTTAAATGCATCTGGGCAGCACTCTTTTTTACTTAATAAATTTGGACATTGGACTAGTAGCATTGTATTTGGATAACCTAATAGAACTCTGATCCAATGCAATATTTCGTTCCACTGGAAATTCGACAATAGTGGCGCTATCTATTGGGGAAACGACGGAAGCTGTTTGAAACACCAATGCTACCAACGATTTCTCCCTAGCGCTTCCTCGCGGCGCGATCATGCACTATTTTAGCGACAACCTTTTTTGCGGCACACAGCCCCCGTATGCATGCATGATCTATTTTATTATTCATGATCTATGTTAGTAGTGCACATTATCAGAAGACTCCGTTTATTGTTACCACCACCCAACCAGAATGCGGTAGCGTCGCCACTGTAGCATCCCTCCGTCACGCAATACCCCGCCCTAAGCCCCAAGCTACACGTGAACACGATTATGTGGTTACTGATGGCACGAGCTTGCATAAATTTACTCAAAATCTATTGTTAGGTTAAGCATTGCTTTTATATAAAGAATGAAAGTTTTTAAAATTGAGCACGCAAATATATATTCCGGAACAATATATTGCGTTTTGCATTGTTTATTTGTACATTTGGCAACAACTACACGGCCTTTGAAGTAAAACGTATTACCTATGATTAACAAAAGGAAAAAAGAATAAGAGGGCTGCCAAGGTGGCTTGGAAAAAAGATGAAACACCTTCAACTGTGGCTGTTTGCTGGTCAAAATATTCGTCCATATTTTCGGTCTCATTTTCATGGGCCGATTTTTTCTATATTGCCCTGGCCTTATTTTTCACATTTATGTTTTTGATTGTTTTGATTATACCACAGTGTAACATGTCTGAGTGTACAGTTATCTCTATTAGAGACTTCTAGTCTATCCAACTTTATGTTAACGCCCCTTAAACACACAAACGAAATGTATTCACTGTGTCATCTTGACTTTTCAGTTTTGACTTTTCGACAAAGTGTGGGGAGTGAAGATCTGATCTACATGTTAATTAAAACACTGCAACATATAAAAAACTTTATCTTCGTATTTTACAATTAATAGATTATTCAGAAATTAGCAAGAGTATGAATATTCAGAATTGAAGTGAATAAGGCATGCCTTAGGGTAGCGTATAAGGACCTATTCTCTACTTTTGCTATTTACTAGCGATTTGTCACAAATGGACGATAGTTGCACAGTATGGTTCTACTTGAAATAGGGAAGTGTGTAATATTTCTACAAAAAGGAAAACGAAATATAATAAAAATAAAGAAATGGAGACCAATAGTTGGAAAATCAAGCTAAATAAGCTAAAATCCATTTATGTCAATTAAGTGATCAATCCACCATCGTTTGTCAACATAGAAGCATGAAAACACTGCTATAAGTATATTTCTCAATGGTTCTGGATACTAATCTGTAAATACACTAAACAGTTTTACATATGGTTTGAAAGCTCTTAGTTAAGCTGTTCAAAGTGTTATCTTTTTTAAAATTTTCTTTTGCTTAACGTCTATATTTTATGTTAGACATTTATGTAATCGGGGGAACAGCGTATATTGCAAGGGAGCACCTTTCGAACCTCCACAAATGTGTCGGAGGTTCCTACTGTGACAGTCTTTAACCTCCCAACCACTCTTCTTCCCATTCACACCTTCAATCAACCGGTAATGCAGATTCGTCAAAAATAGTAAAACCTTGCAATGCATACCTCTTTGGTCGCAAATATAAATGATAGCACGTAATGACAAACGGTTTTCCATTAAATTGTTCATTTTCCAGTTTTAAATTAATCAGTACAAACTACTTGTTTGTATTGTTATTTTCAGATACGAACCATACAATTTAGAGACCGTTTTCGTATTTAGGCACCACTCATGTGTCAAGCAAAGCTAACTAAAGAAAGTTATACTAACTCTAGAATTGATCAATACCCAATAACCCGTTTCAAAATTGTGGTTGCTTTAATTTTTAAAATCTAAATAACTCTAACGAGGATTTTTGTATAAAAATGAGAAAATATATTTTTTGAAGCCCTTTTAATTTCCTACCGACATCTACGGTAATAATATCATTTCGTGTTGTTCAAACTAATAGGTGCAGCTATTCGAAGGAAAGTAATAAATTTACTAAATACGTCTCTTGAAATTTTCCGTAAACACTTCTTGAAATACTTAGATTTAAATCAATTAAGCAGCTCCGATTTTAGAAAGTTTTATTAGGTTAGGTTTGTTATTTTTTCAAAATATTTCTATACGTTAATAAATAGGCCTAAAAATCCATGTTTTAATACAATT
Organism: Philaenus spumarius; assembly: GCA_018207615.1. Lineage (NCBI taxonomy): Eukaryota > Metazoa > Arthropoda > Insecta > Hemiptera > Aphrophoridae > Philaenus > Philaenus spumarius. The sequence goes on along the minus strand of JAGFPH010000197.1, from coordinate 531,552 downwards.
TAGGCCTATACAATTTTAGTAGAGATAAACATATTTTGTGGGAAAAAACGAAAAACGAATTTCTGTGAAACTAACATACTTTATAGGAACGTTTCTGTAAATTTTTATGTGGCAATCCACCTCCTGAAATTTGGGAACATAATTTTACAAAATTCTATATATGTTGATACATAAACTGTTTAAGAGGTTAAACAAAAATTTTAAACGATTGGAAAAATAAATACAAACAACTAAGAAACTTGTTTTAATATCATGTAAGGATGCAGAGTATTTTTTGGCTAGTTTACCGGCTAATTGCAGTCGCCTATATCTTAACTAATTTGCTTGAAATCTTACCTGGAAAATAACATCGTAAGAAAGAAACATTAACATTAAATATTACCAAATCCTCCTAATTCAGGAAGGCATAACTCCCACGATTTTTTAATTTAGAATTTCCATTACACTCTGGAACATCCGCTAGACAGAACTAACAGCACCGTTACATAATTTCACCCCAACCCCCACTGCCCTACTGACACTAACGAGGCAACCCCTCCCGACGACAATTTAACCTTTTTCTTGATGTGACAAGATAATTTTTTATATTATAATAACTCAGGACTCCACATTTTTCTCTCGGCAAAACACATATTAGTGGGTGTTTCTGTAAATGGATTTCGGGGCGGCTTTTGATAGAAGCTCAGAGGGTGGGTTCACACCTAGAATGTGGATTAGTCGCGGTTTGGGAACATTAGCGCTCCTGGTGGGAGAAACAATGATAATTCGGGACACAAAGAATAGCGACCATTGTCTCTATGCGATTAAGCTAGGTTGGATACTATTGCCTACTGGAAGTATTGAAAAAAATCCACCGCCAATAGAATAACAATAGTTCACCCAAATATGGATTAATTGTTTTAAAATAGTTTCTGCGTTAATAGACGTAAGAAAACATTAGCAAAATGCGTTTGTCGTTAACTAATTGTTTTCACACGTCAAATCATTACGTCTTAAAATACCAATCTCTGTTTAAGGTTTTCTTGCAGCGATGCAAAATTTTCTAATCGACCTTGTAGTGAAAACTTTAGTACCTAGTTAGCCAAGGGTTCCATTGCGCCATCCCCTCGCTAACACATTAACACCTATACTATAATATGCACAAGCTAAATTATTTTTTGAAAACTTACTACCTTTATTATTTAAAAGATATAAAGTGATATGTAAAATCAGATCTCGGGTTAGTTATACACCGTCAGGGGAACCCTAGGAAACCTATTTTAAAAATCCCAAAATCCTGTTCCCCCTCCTACCACCCCATTTCAAAAATTTGTAATGGGCACATATGGCTTCTAATACATCAACTTAAAGCCCTTTAAAAGTCATGCATTTCTGTGGTAGGAAAATAAAAATCTGAAAACGCATTCGTTCGCTACGCTTAAAATGTTATTTTGCTAATTATTTTCAAAAATTCTTTAATTTCATGGGCTATCGCACTGTGAAAAAGTAATTAATAAAAACAACTTAATTGATGACACGCGTGTGCGAGTGTGTATTGATAGAGATTTATATTAAAAAATAATCGTATATTAATTATCTATCTAACTATATATAATCCAGGGTGACTTGCAACCATTCTACCAAACTTTACCATGCTATCCAGCAGGACAAAACTAGGAAATAATACAATATTACACGTGTCCAATCTTGCTAAGCTTAGAAGTTGTCTGTTTGTGCGTTTTTGAAAAAATATGATCTCATAAACGGGTTAAGATAAATTTATGAAACTCAGCATGACAGTTTATCACATTGTTTTACACAAATGTGCTAAATTTAATTATGCTGCAGTTATCCGATTCCAGATGAATTCCTCCAATAATTACGGAAACCCATTTTCAACCAGAATTATTGCAATTATTCAGTTACGCTTGACTCAATGATAAAAAAGGATACATTGTTGGATTTGTGTTTACATTTTCTACATTTTATGTATAGTACCGGGAGACCGAGCTTTGCTCGGATAAGACGAAGCATTTATTTGATAAGTTAATAATTTAGTAAATCACAAAATTTGTTTTATTATATGGGCTAAAAAACGTAAACGGATAGTTGGAATAATTTTCATTTTGTTAATAGGCCTACAATTTAAAAACAAATATATTTATATAGTTAAACATTTAAGGAAATGATGTACGACAACGTCTCATTGATATTCACGATCACATCATTAAGGTTTAGGTACATGTAATATATTTTTTTTTTAATTTTAAATGACCGCCGAAGCTACTCTAAGCTTGACCGCCGTTACAATTGTTGGTACCGTTAAAACTTTGAGCTGAAATGCTATGTAAATGAAAGTAAAGAAAAAAATGTTCTTAAATTATAATTAAAGAAACTTCATTTACAGCAAATTCCTATGAAAACAATTGAACATAGCTTTTGCAATCGTGATCGCCGTTGCTTTGGATGTGACCGCCGCTACCAAAGTATTCGTGAATACTTAGTTTTTTTATTGGTTAATACAATTATTTGTGCAATTACCAAAATAATTAGTTTAGTATAAAAGGTAAATATTAATAATAAATAGTAATATTTAGGTAAATAATATATCATATAACAGACAAAAATACATGAAATAAGACCGCTGCTACGAAATAAAACTGAATAATTTTTTGAGAAAGCAGGGAAGACGACTGATCCGCCATATTGTATCTCGACAAACATGCCTATCCACTACAAATAAGGGTTTATTATTATTTTCCTACAAATTATCCTATCCAAGTTAGACTATGAGACCGTTGCTACGCAGTAAAAACATAATGTTCAAAAATCTTATTCTAATAATTATCTTTTTACTATAAAAATTAGAAGAAATCAATGAGGCAAAGAACAAACACTACTTGTGTACACATTACTCCCAACTGACTATTTAACAGCGCTCTACTTCCATCTAGTGGTAATTAAATAAAATAACAAGTTCGCACCGCCGCTACGCAAAACTTGGAAGACAAGTTTTAAAAATTATTTTTGTTGAAAACTATTATTGATATGAATAAAAAATATCTTATTTAGTTTCTTAGTTATTGGTTTAAGTGGTATTGTCCTTAAATTGAACTTAATTCTAAAGCATTGTTTAGTTAAAAACAGGAAATAAATAATAGGTTAAAAATAATAATTTTATATCATTAACACATATTTTTTTAAATTAGCTGCAGTAACCTATTTGTAATATAGGTATATAAAATTTATAATCCAAACTGTAAATTAAATCGCTTAATTTCAATAGGAAAGTCTTTAAGGAAAGCAATTGTCCCATTTAAGTTTTTTTGCCCATATACACAATATAAACACATTTTATATGCACAAATAAACACATTTTAATACACAATATAAAGACATTGTAAGCTATATCATATCGTACATATCAACTTTCATATCGATCGGGTTGTCTGTTATCATTGGAGGAGCTTAAGTGCGATTGTTCAGAACTTCCACAGAATTTCGTTTCGGAGGTCTTCCGAGTTTCATATCTAGACTAAAACAAAATTAAGTTCAGGTTAAAAGATTTGGTTCAGTAAAAACAACCTGGATTTATGAATCAGCTGTTGTTTAAAAATCAAATAAATAAAATTTGGTTCGGGATAGCATGGGAACTTTAGAAGCCACTGGGGCGAAACCCTCATTTATCCCAGTCTGGTGACCAGCTCCAATCGATTCGTCGTGGCCGAAAACCCACCAAAAAATAAAAAAATAATTGGGCGAAAAAATTTTGTTCGGGCAGTCCGTATTTTAGAGTATTGGATTAAAAATTTGTTCGTACATTCTTTAACTTTTTTTTAGATATTCAACTTTGAAAAATTTGTACCGCCGTCATATGAAACTGATAACTGCAGCAAAATTAAACTTTACACATTTATTTGTGTAAATCAATGTGATACACCTATTGATTTTCTTGAATTTATCCTAAACCGTTCATGAGAGGTTCTTTTTTTTTTCAAAAACACACATTCAGACAGACGAATTCTAAACTAAGCAAGATCGGACTCGCTATATTGTATTATTTGCTAGTTTTGACCTGCTGGATAATGTGGTAAAGTTTAGTAGAAATGGTTGCGACACATTCTGTATAAAAAAGAAAGGTCCTGTATAGGAAAGTATGATCTAATTTGTATATGTATTCACCATGTACGGCCAGACCGTTTGACGGTTAAGAACCAAATTTGGCATAGTGTTTAAGTAGCACAAGAGCGAATTAACGGCGAATGAACTATTTTGATTATTTACATTTAATGCGTTAAAACGGGGTACCTACCCTAAATCAATACACCTTTAATTTCAATGATAATAGAGAGTTAAAATTTAGCACAATTGTTTATTATGTGATACATAAAAAAATTAGACCCCTGTTTTTGATTATTTGTGTTTAATTGATAAACACTAAACCAATAAATTCATTATTTTACTTCTCTTGCAGCTAGAGAGCTGAAACGTGGTACATATTATACGCTTAAGTTGTTTTATTGTAAGTTTATTCACTATTAATTAATTTTCAGTTTATTGTGCTATGTTGGTTTTTTCTAACCATTTATGTTTGTGCTAAATAGTTTAATATTTATTATTATTATTATTATTATTATTATTATTATTAGTTACATCTGTAATGTTACTTTTTGTAAGGAGCATTGCTTGTTCCATACAGTACAAGGTGATAATGACCAAATAGACTTTCTTAGTCTAAAAGAAAAACATCACTAGTTGTAAAAAAAATATTGCGCTGCTTATTGTTGTCTGTTATTTTACAGATTTTACTTTACACTTTTTAGCTTTTCAGAGCACCTCTGGGCAACTGTTTGCCAAGTGATTATGACGAGTTTTTAACAATTTCATACTATGTAACACAAATATGCGAATAAAATAACAATTTAAGAGAAGATGGTGTTAATATGAACTACAGTACATAAATTTTTTGTTTGGTTTTCACATAAATTGAAACCTGACTACAGCAATAGCGGGCGGCGACAAAGGTCGTCTGTTTTGTAGTGTTGACATACTCCACATTGTACCCCCCGCAGAGACCCAAGAAGGCTTTCCGTGTAATCCCTTAACAAGCATGTAACTCTGTAAGCATTGGTGTCTGGAATTGTGAAATCGGACGTGCCTTTTTAAAGACACAAATTACAGAAACAAAATATCTATCGGTTGAGACTCGGCTTCAGTTAGTTTGTGTATAAACCAGTTTAGGTAATAATCCTTATTTATAATTTGCAGTGGTCGGTAAAATCCGTGCACTTACTCAGGAGCTTCATCTGGTGGTATTTAAACACACTTACAGTAGGCCAGTCGGTAGGGGTAATTTTAGACCAAAAGTTCCACTAATTTACAATACGGCTGATTTTTTTTATAAGTACATTAAAGTATGTAGATTAACATAAAAAAAAGTATACCAGTCCATCGATTTCCCAAAGTCGAAAAAATTCGAAAAACATTTTTTTTTCGATTAACCTTAATATTTCGAGCTGGGATGAAGATAAATAAAAATACCACCGTGTAGAGGAAGTATTTTTCAATAAAAAAGGTCATATGTATTTCTTTCCTCCGAGCAATGGTTTGTCTGGAAAAAATTCGATACTGCAGGTATGTATTTTGCAGCAGGGGAAATCACTAAAAGTTTAAATCTCATTCAGGGTTGGCTCATTCTAAATTGGCTGAATTTTAATATATCGAATTGAAACTTGACATAGAAGTTAAAATATATATTTTAAACATTTGTGCTGAGTCTCAGCTTGTTATCTTGAAATTGACCCGATCTAGAGCCACTTTACTTATCAATGGGTTTCTCGATTGTAGGAGTACTGGACCCACGAACTAATTTTAATCGGCTCCTTGAAGCTAGAGAGCTGAAATTTGGTACATTTATTTAATAAATAATGTTATATCGAAAAAGTAAATCCATCGAATCTCGGTCACTCCCGTCTAAAGAGTTAAACTGGGGAAACTTTCCCTATACAATAAATATAACGTAAAGTAAATTTCTACAACCTATAGAGGTGAAATTTCGTACATATTATTTCTAGGTGATACAAGAAAGAAACCCCATTTGAATTTCGATTATTTCAAAAAAAGGGGTGAAATGGGATAACTATCCTAAAAAATAAATAATAATTCGTACACTTGCTATGAAGCTAGAGACCTGAAACTTGGCACATATTACTTTTAAGTTATACTTAAAGGGGGGGGGGGATTGCATTTCGATTATTTGCCTCTAAGGGGTAAAAGATTTTTCTTAGCCCATAATTTAGGTCAAATGTAGGCCTACTTCAATAATAATAGAAGTGAAATACATTTTCAAAACCGATCTTGATTTTTAGAACTTACTAGCTCATAGTTGAGCATGTGTGCAGACATATAATAGGGAAACAGATCGATTTGGACGAAACTTACTTTTTGTTTTGAGCCATTGACCTCGGATCTGGTATAGTTTTTTGAACTGCGTGTAATCGTAAGACCTTATATTTGTTTACCCGATATTACTTTAATTGATTTATTCATATCTGTGAGCGAAGCAGTTTGTAGTAAAATATTAGTGTAATAACTATATTTTAGACTCATACAGAAAGTGATAGTTATAGTAATAGTGAAAATAAATAATTGTATAATTACATATAATAAATTAACTACAGTATATTAACAATTATTTCATAACTAACTCTGTGTTTCCATTCCCGCACTAAGCTCAAGAGAACCGCGAAGCTCAATTAAAATCAAAGTTGATTGCATGGAGTTTGAGGGGAAAATAAAATATATTTAGGTCTATAAATAAATAGTGGAATCATAAAATATTTCCAATTAAATTATGTAGCTCAGCTGAAGGATGATTTTCAGTGTTGGTACAGTAATCAACTGTTACTTTAATTTAGTTATTTATTTAAACTTAGTTTTAAATTTATGGGTAGGTCTAACACTGGTTCTTTTTATCCTGTATTATAACTCTTCTTGTATCGTAAACTTAAAAATTTGATTTAGATATTCAATATAACTTAAAATCTATGTTTCGAAGTTTTGATTTGCGTAAACACTTTTAGTAATTCTACTCATAAAGACTAAACGTATTTGGTGAAGTACCAAGAGGATGGGTACTTTTTAAATGCATCTGAATATTTAAGTAGAAAATCATTACAGCCAACTCAAACCAAGATGGGTAAACTGATAGAATATGACTTGAACTAAGCACATCTTATAAGTTTATTTAATCAAACGCGTTTCAGTGACAATGTGGCCATCTTCAGATTTGCACGAGTTACAATAATCAAACTGTAACTGTATTATTTGATTATAGTTGCAGATATTATCCTTTGTACTAGTTGTCAGATTCAGTGTTCAAGTTTTACTTTAATCAAATATATCTTTCCACGATTCAAGCTTAATATTAGTTTGAAGGTAAACTGAGATTAAATACTTATTGATCAAATTGAATCTTAAATTAACTGGAAGTTTAAATAATTCGACCACTCAGCTGAACCTGGGAAATTTATGTACTCATGAAGGCACCAGAATAGTTGCCTCCGTGTACGAAATATATTATTATTTTTAAAATATATGTATTGTATTTACCTTTTAGGTCTGTTTAAATAATCCTCTTTGAATGTTATTAGCTAAGGCCATTTCATCTACTTCCTTCTTATTATTATTCGTAATTTATTAACCATGATTACAGTAATATCGATTCCAACCTTAAAATTCTTCATAAGAGCAGAAAGGGAAAACTACTAGGTATATTTGAACAGTTCCAAATTTATTCCCACAACAAGCAAGATCCTGACATCCTACTAAATGCCAAATTTAATTTTGCCTCCAACGCAATATATGACACGCTTAATGCTTTGAGTAAGATAAATAAGTCAGTCAACTAAATAAAGACAAACTAGTAGGATGCATGCGGACCATAAAATTATATTTATTACCGGTATAACTCTTTTAGTAAAGTCAGTGACTTTAGTATTTTTTAAATGTGTATTGTGTTTATGTGTTTGTGTTTTTAATGTGTGAAGTTTGTATTCATGACGAGAGCAAATCCTGGTAATGTCTCTGTGTAGATGAAACGGCCGTAGCTAATAACATTTAAAGAGGATTATTTAAACAGACCTAAAAGGTAAATGTAATAAATATATTACATATATAATAATCAGAAGGCTTTATATTAGTAAAACTTGTTTGCACCTAAGCCTCCAGCTTCGACTCACGCGCTCTTTAGTTCCACCCGCAGCGGAAAAACTCACTTTGCATATTTAACTGGGCACTTTTATGGTATTTTACGTTTTGATAGAATTTGGGGAAACGTCGAAACGAATTTGTAAGGTCGTGTAAAAAACAAAATGTACTATGGAAATTCGCTATTAAGTGGTTAGAATTTGTTAATTAGTCCAGATTTCATCTTCGGATAACTGGTTTTAATTGCCCATATATTTTGTTTTTATGCTCCATAAAAATAATCCTAGCATTAATTTTGTTTTATAACTTTCATTTACAAACAATTACCTCTTTTATTTTCTTAATCTTTTAGAATACACCATTTCGTTACCAACTATCGTATTGAACTAAAAGTTTAAAGGAGGCCTAGTGTATTTGTTTTTTATTAAGCTTTAAAATAAAGTAACTTACATAATATATCTTTACATTTAAACATGTTTACCTCCTCTCAAATTTTACTTAAAAATAGCTATTATTGTCTTACAAAGTTTCATTAAGTTTCAATTTTCTATCCAAGAAAATAAAAAAATAAAATATACTTACACTGACTTTTTGAATCCTCGGTATAACACAAACATAATACTAGTATGCCAATAACAATATTATTTCTACATTCATAAATGTTAAGTACAATATAAAACTAATAAAAAGACCTCTCTATACAAGTTGCATCAACAAAATGCATGGAATTAAACAATATTTTATTGCAATACTTTCTATACTAAGACATTTCAATATTTCAACCCAGATGTCTTTAAAGTAAAAACGAGATAAATAGCCGAATAATAAAATGTAAACTTACCAAAGTGAAGTAATTTAACCAGCAAACGTACTAAAACGAATCGATCGGCGAAATGAGAAAGTAGCATCAAGTCTAAGAAAAAAAAAACATCAACGACGTTTAACACTAAAATTCTAAAATTAACAATTTTCGGATGACATAGATAAATCAATTATAACCAATACACTCTAAATAATTTAGTACACCCAAAAAAAAAAAAAAAAAAAAACTAAAGAGATTTGCAGAAATAAGGAAACTCAATCAAAATTAAACATCTACAATAAGAATTAGGCCTAACGTCGCAAGAACCAAAATACCGTGCAAAGGGGTCCATTGTATAAAATATTTTCTATTAAAGAAGAAGCCGTATTTAAACAAACAAAAAACATAAGGTTTCTGGAGAAATCAATCTTTTCGCGAGTGCATTATTTAGTATTTTTAATAACGTAAACAAATCACGTAATGCAACGAAGTAAGTCAGACAATTCCTACGTATTTCAACAGGTACCCGATACGACGAACAGCATTCAATGTAATCTCAACCTCTGATTGGTTGAATATTACGCGAACTTTTGTATTCAAAAGTATAAAGACTCTTAAACATCTGTTCCGTGAAGACAAAGAATTATTCCCAATTTAATAATAGTAAATAAATAGTTCATAATAAATATTAATAATAATTTTAAAAAATGTACTAAATATTAATTAAAAAGAAAATCAAAATCAATGTAAATTTATAAAGTTAAAGCTAAGTGTTAATTTGAAGTAAAATAATAAGGTGAAAAAAGTGCAGTATACGAAAACGGGTATTTTGTGAAAGAGAAAGCCATATGTGCAACAAAAGGAAAATACAGTATTCAGAAGACAATCGAGGCGACCTGAGCAGATCAGTCGATGTGAATATAACGTAAAATATCAATTTTAATACAAAGGAAATGAAAAATATCGCGGAGAATTATTAAAGTTTGTAAAAGTGACCTACCAGAACTGGAAAAGAATTAATATTATTAACTAGGGGCTCTGCGTTTGCTCTTTCTTCTGTTAGACAAAATACCTTGTTTCTTTACAATCATCTGATTGAAGAACTGTAAAATAAAATCATTGCAAAGGTTTGGATATGTTGTTTTTTTAATTTAAGAAATTAAGATGACGTAAAAGTTAATATAGAATAGTTTTGCTTTTATTTGGTATACACTGAATGTAAATCGGTCCAGTGGAAGTCTCAGGCGAACTGTCCGATGTTACTTTTCCCCATGTTAAATCTCCATAAGAAAAGTTTATTTTTCATTTTTGACCTATTTAACGTAAATATTTTCAAAATAAAAATAAAACCTGCTAATACTAATATAGGACCGAAAACCTTTGTTTGGTAAAACCCGCATGTAAATCGGCCCAGTAGAAGTCTCAGACGAACTGTACAAATGTTTTTTCCTTACGGCTTTAAATATATAGATAACATCAAATAAATATTTACGCAGGAAATTTTCCAATTTTTTTAATTGGGTGAGACTTACCCTATAGTTTTATGTGTTCCACATTTCATGTTAAGAACTTCTATATTTGAAACAAACATTATTTATTTCAAATATACAAATAACTTAAATAAATAAACATTGACAATATTTTTCAATAATCAATAGAATGGAATACCTAACTGATTATTAAAGATTCCATCTAATTTTATGATAGTAGATTCACTCACAGGAATGTAGACAGTTATTATTTCTTATATTTTTTCTAAATGAACAAAAACATTTGTTGATTATATACATATATAATATGTATTCCAAGTTTATTTAGTAAATTATAATTTATTTATCTTTTATCGAACAATAATTGTGTCTGAATTTGGTATTTAGTTCCTTGGACTAAAACTGTATATTTATGTTTTTTGTTTTTTTAGTTGTAAGTTGTGTATATAATTTATTTGTGTTATTAATGTCCTTGATAATTTAATCCATTAATGAAAAACATTTCGAAATTTTGATGAACCTGCTCGAACCTAACCCCGAGATAATATTACCGATATTTCAAATTCATTTCGTCTTTCCATTTTTGTAATGTTTAAAATATTTAATTAAGCTCAAGGAAGGGATTCAGTTATATATACTATTTCAAAAATTCAGTAGCTTTGGAATACTTTTATATAACTTTGTTACACCCTATCCGAATAAACTTTCTATATTTTCTTGATTGATTTTTGTTGCTCAAATATTCAATTCGATTATTTGTATTGCTTATTTTTATAATCCTCTTTAATCCTTTTAAGAACGGAAATAAATATCATTGTAAACCTAACCTGAGGTTTACTTTCATTATTTTATATATAAAAGAAATCAAATACAGTTATCAATGAAATACAGTTTGATAAAATACAGTTATCAAATAAAGATTTATTTTACGAAATGTTGTAATACAATACAAGACAATCATTTCTACAATATTATTTTTACAATAAAATTGCTTTGAGTAGACTACCATTTCGAAGTATAAGTACGTACATAATAATTTTTGTTCTAGTTTTAAACGATTTTAAACTATTATACTGATTTTTATTTCTCATCTATTAGTAAGTGTCGTCACTGTCAAGATGGTGCTGCTATTGGTTTTATCATAAACCAAGGATCTTAATTTATATAACTGTAAAAGCTCTTTAAAGGAGACATTTTACACGTCTGTTCGTGTCACACAATGTGCTCACTAAGAAAGGATTTCAGAACCGACCAATCGGAAGAATGTTAGATAATTTATTTAGATTTTAGAAGGTCTAAGAAGTAGAACATTATGCAAAGAAACTCAAACGGATTCATAAAGCATGTGTTGAAATAAAAGTGGATGACGCATTTTATATTTGATATAAAAGTTAACTAAAAATCATCTCCATAAAACAACAATCGAAAATAAATTTGCATCGTTAATTATTAATTGTTTGTATATAAATAAGTTGCATAGCAACCATTTTCATTCAGCATTCAAAATTTCTGACAGTCAGTTAACATTTATTGCATATGCTTCTAAATTCACAAATTGAATTAAATAGTCGAAATTAAGTGTTATCAAAATTTATGTGAACAAAAGTGTACACATTCAAACAAATTACTGCCAAATTCGAAACCTTCCACGAATCTCTTGTGGGACTAAACACTTATTTATTGTACATAACCGAAATTAGTACGTTGTATTTTATCTGTAGTAATCAGCGTTCTTTAGTCAGAAAGCGAAGGATGTATCAGTAGTTAGACTAGTATGATCTTAACCAGCTCAATCAATGATCTCTATCAGTAAGATCAATATGTGATTCGTACCAGTAATTGAAGTTTGCTTTCTGTCCAGTAAGATCTGTTCTCATAATTTCAGTGAGTGATATTCTTCAATAAGTATCGATAAGTACAGTCAGTGTTTTCACCGGTCAATCGATAAGTGATGCTTCCCACCGTGTCCAGTGAGTGAGATCTACCTATAGACCTAACGAAGACAACAAACTCTGTCAGTAGCAACAGTGACTTCGGCTTTAAATAAATAAACTACTGTATTTTGTATCAGTAGACCGTAAACATCAGTGCTCACTAGCAGTAATTAAGTGATCATTTAGCAGTAAATCATTGTTCATTTATTTATTCAATATATCCTAATGTATTTAAATAGGTCTAATGCAGATTTTGATAACTAACTGTTACTCTGTTACAACCTAAATAACCAAGTGTGTCCGCGTACTAAAATGGGACAGTGAAGTACAATTAATTGTTATAAATGATTAAGCAATGTAACACAAAACAGGCATGAGTAATTTGAAAGGCACTTATAATCCTGTACATATATGTATCTTTGTATTGTATTTATGAAACAAAATTTAAACAATATTTCAAACTGATCGTGGTGCAGAAACACCGATTTTTCACAACTATTTGGGAATACTAGTAATCTAAATTTGTATGAAATGTTTCGTCATTATTTATGTTTGAGGTTCCACTAATTACAAAATAAGATACTGTATTTATTTTACATTTAATTCATACTTTAAGCTCAATTCGTATTTACTTCATAACTGTTGATAGTTTACTTCACTTTTTGACTAATCATATTACTATAATATAACTTGTTTTTTTAACTCAACATTATTATATAACAGCTGTTTTGTTTTTTTTAATTTTCTTGGGATAATTCTCACTTCTTATCATTAATCTTATGTTGGTAAATGAATAATCGCCGATATTCTTTAAAATAAAAAAGGTATCGATATGATAATCCTTTTATGGGGATCTAGAGTGTTTCTTGATCCAATATGTTTTATTTGTCCAAAATCGGAAGCATTCTTTGATTCCCCATACTGTTGCATACATTTGAAGGCAAAAATTGTTCCTGTATTTTTATACACAATAAAACTTAACTTGAATTTTGCAAACAGGTGCATGACTTTGAATCAAAATATGTTTATTGTACACTATCTTGTGGATCGTGATTTCGTTCAGTAAGCAGCCCTTATGGCATCACTATGTCGAGATGTTTGCCTGTCAAGAATACCGATTGCATGTTATAGGTAGAGTTAAAAATAGTTTTGATCTTAATTTAAACTCCAAATACTAAACATCGGACATTGCACGTTATATCTGGATTGTTGGATAAATAATTCGACCACGCAGCTGAACCGCTGACATGAGTTGAGCGACAACTACAAAATTAAGGGTCTTCTATACCTTGCGTAAAACAGCAAAAATATGCACTTTGTATTACCGTGTTTCGGACGCCGTTTTTCAACCTAAAAAGTTGTGAAACATCTTAAATTGTCCTTAAAGGCTTTGTGCTTTTGTCTTATACCTCATAATTGAAAGAAATCGTGGGCAACTCCTTTTAATCAACAGTTTAAATGAGTAAAAATCAATTATTTTTAACGCATTTTTTGGGAGTTCTAAGCAATAATTTCCATATTTTAAGCTAACACGTAAAAAATATAAAGCCTTCTGTATAACTTAAAGTAGTTTCCCAGATTATTAATTTATAAATAGAATCCGAAACACGGTATTACGAATGCATGTTTCAACGATTTTGCGGCTTGAGTCAGGCCTTTTGCATTGAAATCATGCAGTACACTCGGGAGTTTTCTTCAAGGTAAAGAAGAGCCTTAAGTTTATAAATATATGTTTTAGGGTTTCAACCAACTATTTGCGAAACTGATCTACTCACGAAGGCGCTGAATAGCTGCCTCTGTGTACGAAATATATTAGTAGAATTTGTTTGCACCTAAGACTCCAACTTCGACACACGTCCCCTTCGACCTCCGAACCATGCGGCCTTGGGTTATAGACTACTTTGCTTCGCTCGCAGCGTAATAACTCAGCAGTCGACCTCGGATCAGATGTCCCCTGGGTAAAATAACCCACGTGTACCGGGTACTTTTATGGTATTCTACGTTTTGATCGATTTTGGAGGAATCAAGCGAGCTATAAGGTCGCGTCAAAAAATAAAATGTGCAGAATAATATACTGCATGTATTTGTTTAGATAAATCTATAAAAAACTACTTTCTCGTACGAAAAATCACAAAAAAATAATTACTTCCGGACAAAAAAGTGCTTCTGGTTGTTGTTTTTTTTTTTCTAACGCACTCGTCCGAGCGACTAGATAACCGAGATGTGTACCAAATTTGGTCTCAATCGGACTTAAAATACAGCCGTTAGAGTGCGAACACATATATACATAATGCTACTTCTGGTCAAAAAAGTGCTTCTGGTTGTTGTTTTTTTTTTTCTAACGAACTCGTCCGAGGGACATAGACAACCAACATGTGTACTAAATTTGGACCAAATCTGACTTAAAATGCGCCCGTTAGAGTGCGAACACATATATACATATAAATAACTTCCGGTTGTTGGATCTTTTTTGGAAAAACTACTGTATTTGCCAACCAATTCTAATAAATAGAAAATTGCTTATGAAAATACAAAACTGCAGTTGGTGCAGTTAAGTTTGTTGCTATTTTGATAAAATTTGAGCAATTGATAGGCGTTTTTTTAGCATTATTGAAGCGTGTTATCAGTCAACATTTTGAAATGGTTAAAAGCCACATTTGAATTTTGATGCATTTCAGAACAATAAATTTTATCTTATTTATTAAAACTATGAAATTTTATTTTTACTATGGTTTTAGGCTAATTTTTGTTGTTGTAGACAATTACCAAGAAATTACGGTTTTAGTTTGTTGTCGATAACTCGGTTACCCTTTAACCTACAGAAACGAAAAACAATCATTTTGTCAGTCGTTAAAAAATAAAAATATTTTGTCTCTTGTACATTTTTTGTAAAGTTAACGGTTTTCAAGATATTCCATCTTAAAAATTTGTAGCGGCCGCCATTTTGAAAATTATAAAAATAAATTCTTTGTGTTTGGTACACTTGTAAATCTTAACATGCAAAATACTTATTCCAAATTTTAACTTGATATCTCATCTATTTTTGGAGTTACAGTGAGTTTTTGTAAAAAACAAAATGGCGGATTGCAACTAAACTAAGCCGAATTTGAAAAAATGTTACTGAACATTTTTATTTATTTCAATGAATCCCCGCTGTATATCCCACTACGGGTTTTAGGGACACCCTGTATATATAATTTCTAATGACACCCTAAAACTTGTTCTGGGAACCATGATCGGTGCTCATTTACTACTTCCGACCTTAGGTCTTTCCATAAGGGTCACTGTAATAGTTCACCTTTCCTATTGAAATTTGCTAAAAACACGATTGAAAAACACGCAATTCAGTAGAATGTAAAAGATCCGACCGGATATGACGTGTACATGGTGAAATATGACTAAAAGCGAGCGGAAGTTCAGCGTATGACATTATGTGCAGGAAGCAGAGTTGATTTACCTAGAGACGTAAACAATAGTTTAGCCCTTTCTGTCTCAGTCAGTCCTCTCGTGGACCATTTAACACGGTAACAAAGGCTTCTTGTTGTCTGAAATCTTTCCAAGTAAGACCCAATACATTAATAATTATTTCCTGTAGTAAAAGCTCTGCAAAGAGAAGGTTTGTACGTTTGAGTTAATTAAAAAAACACTAAACCGATCTGCATGTAACATTTTTATTGATATTACCCACAAAAAACCTGAAAAATGCTACTTTGACGATTTTAAGTGTTTGTCTATTTAAATACACACCTCAGCTGATTGATAATGTTGTGTTGATACAATACTGTACAGTATTGGAGCTGTTTGCTCTAATACTTTCATTAACAGGTAATCTTAGGTTAGGTTTTATTTTAAGTCGTGTTTTATTTACCTTTATTATAAATACCGGTACTGTTGTATTATGAACTATAATAATTTTATTCAGACTAGCCGACCCATGCGAAGCATTCGCATTCTAACTTACTTAAATCACTTAAGTACACACCGTATATTTAGTATCGTAAAGTGCGTATACTATACGATACTAAATCCTTATATATAATTCTGCAAGCAAAATTTTACATTAAAAATTGTGGGAATTTGGTAAATCGGAGGATGATAGGAGAGGTGTCAAATTAAAGGTATCGATTCAAGGAACGAGGGAAAAATATAAGTTTTTTCTAAAATTAAAAACTAAGGGGTTTTTGAGAACCCCGAAAAACGAAAAGTCCCCATACGAAATACATGAGAATTTAAAAACGTCTGCTTTGTTTACATTAAAACATTTTGGTATTAAATAAATACATTAAAAACATACAACAGCTGTTCTGCAGTTTACATTAAAACATTTGGTATTAAATAAATAAATTAAAAACATAAAACAGCTGTTCTGTAAAATAATATGACAGTTAAAGTAAATTATATTTTTTAAATAAAATCTGATACTTAGGCTATTAACCTATAAAAGATACTCGTTGACACACACAAAGAGAAACCTTATAAGTTTGATTTTTGGAAGGTTGTATGGCTGTTCTATTAACTCTTCATACATTTATACTAATATCATAAAGAGGTAAAGTTTGTTTTTTTGTTTGTTTATATGAATTATATATAGCCTATGTTACTCAGGTAAAGTGTAGCTTTTTATTAGTAAAACTATTTTTTCAATCGGTTCAGTAGTGCCAGAGATTACCCCCTCCATACAAACAAACGTTGATTACATAGGCTATATATAATTCCTTTCGATAAAAACCCTTTTTTTCAATATTTGTAAATTTAGTCGGAAAAAATTCTTAGGTTAGGCCTAGAATGATAAACCAACACAATATGTATTTACATTTATTACCATAGCAATAAATTGAATAAAAGAACAGATAATATAGCTGTTTCTTCCAATATTTCCATTAACAGCTGATTTCAAAATTTGAAGCAATTATTTTTGTATTTCTAGATTTTTGGTTAGGGTTTTAAAATGTAGACCTGAGCCTTGCTGGTTCTTTTAACCATTATTATAACTGCTGTTATGAAATATAAGAAATAATTTTATTTTAACATTTATCATTATTTATCATCTTAATTTTAACGTTATTATTATTAATCATACAACTTTATTATAAATAAAACATAACATTTGTTTTTAGAAGGTTCCATTGGGGATTGGCCTGCGGAGCACGCAGGGGTCTCCCCTAGTATACAATTAATTAAACATAGCAATGTAGTGGCGTAACGGCAGCTCTCCAGCTGGGTATTGTTATCATCAGTGTTGCCAACGCCAGGAAAATATCCCTACAACTTACTTGATCTTACATCACTGCTACTTTCGGATTCTTTATTTCTTTTTTTTTGTATTTTTTCTTATAATTGTATTTTGTATATTTTTCCGGTGTAGCGGTTAAGGATAGCTTTAAAATGATGCCTCATTCATGTAATTTGATGATGTATTAAGGAAGTTATGGCGTACCGACAAAAAATTGCCTTGAGAAATAATATATGTGATACTTAATATTATTTATAATTTTATCTTTGAGGTTATAATTAATCCTAGACCATTTATTTAAAATAAAATATGTGTGTGGAGATAGCAAAGGGGTTGACGTTTGAAACAGGGGTTTCTCCTAATTTTACATAATTTCAATGTAAAGCCTCGGCTACGATACAAGCGGTTAGCAGTAAGCGGTGGGCGGCAGGCTGCAGTAGCAGGTACAAGCGGCGCACGAAAATTATCTAACTGATGGAGTTTTCTTGTTAAACACGGTTGGCTGGCTACGATGCAAGCGGCGGATGTGCGTTGGCATAAAGCCTCGGCTACGATACAAGCGGTGAGCGGCGGGCGATGGGCGGGCGATGGGCAGCGAGCGTTACCAGCAAATTGCCTGAGCGGCGGACGTGGCTACGATACAAGCGGCAACATTCCCACAGTCAACGAGATGACGTCACACGAGGAACTAGTGCTGACGGAAATACTTAGTGAGAGACCAGTTTTATAGGAAAATCACAATATCGGACTACTGTATCTTTAACCGTAGACTTAAGGGTCTGCTGTAGTGGCAGCCATCTTGGATTTTTATCCCATAAGAGTAATGTTAAATTTCAAACCATGTATTTCGTTTATTTTTTATCATAAAATTGTTTGCAAGGTCTCATTTTAAACACAGTCACAATATGCATCAGTCTTGCAATTTACATTTTTAAAAAATGCTTTTGATTTTGACATTTTGTAAGTACAAAGTTTGAATTTTTTTTCCTAACACAATAAGAAATTAATAACGAAAAATAATTTGCAAGAAGGATCCGAAATTATATTCAGTTTTTTTTCAACACTCAATTACAAAAGATAGACTTATAAAATGGTTTGAAATGAGGCAATGTCAGCGCAAGAAATTGCACTGTTTAGGATATAGTGAGAGGCGCTTGCGTTCAGCTGGATTTCTCGTTTACTGGAGCAGACCCTTAAGTGATATTTACTGTTGTCCAGAAATTCAGGTGTAACCCTGGTAGAGAGTATTTTAAAAATATATACTTCCTGTGAAAATAACAATGTTAAACAGTCCCACAACAGAAAGAATAAATCCTTTATGAGGTTTAAAAAATAAATAAACTCTTCAACAGAATGCCAAATTCCAAAATTATAACAGCACAATTTAAAATATTTTTTGTTTACAGTCGGATTTTCTTGAAATTTTGATTTTAACATAAATTCAGGTGTAACCCGGGGAGTGAGATATTTTAAAATTATGCTTTCTGAGAAAATAACAATCGTAAGTAGTCCCACAACAGAAAGTTTTAATCCATTGGTGTTGTTTAATCCATAATTCATGGTGTTAAATAATAAATAAACCCTTGAACCGAATACAAAATTCCGAAAGTATACTCGCAAAAATTATCATCTTTTTTGTTTACCGTCGGATTTTCTTGAAATTTGGACTTTAACATAAATTCAGGTATAACCCGGGAAGGGAGTAATTTTAAAATATATGCTTCCTGTGAAAATAAAAATGGTAAGTAGTCCCATAACAGAAAGTTTTAATCCATTGGTGTTGTTTAATCCATAATTCAAGGTGTTTAAAGAATAAATAAACCCTTGAACCGAATACAAAATTCCGAAAGTATACTCGCAAAAATTATCATCTTTTTTTGTTTACCGTCGGATTTTCTTGAAATTTGGACTTTAACATAAATTCAGGTATAACCCGGGGAGGGAGTAATTTTAAAATATATGCTTCCTGTGAAAATAAAAATGGTAAGTAGTCCCATAACAGAAAGTTTTAATCCATTGGTGTTGTTTAATCCATAATTCAAAGTGTTTAAAGAATAAATAAATCCTTGAACCGAATACAAAATTCCGAATGTATACTCGCAAAAATTAGCATCTTTTTTGTTTACCGTCGGATTTTCTTGAAATGTTGTATATAAGTGGTCGTTAGTATGCCATGAACGTATACGTATCAAAAATACTGAATTTTGCCTTTTTAACCAATGTCATATGTTTGTTGAAAGTAAAGAAACCTATGAGCGTCGGGCGGCAGTCGAAAAATTATCTAACTGATTTGATCCTGAGCGGCGAGCGTTATGCCAACGCACATCCGCCGCTTGTATCGTAGCCAGCCAACCGTGTTTAACAAGGAAACTCTATCAGTTAGATAATTTTCGTGCGCCGCTTGCGCCTGCTACTGCCGCCCGCCGCCCACCGCTCACCGCTCACCGCTCGTATCGTAGCCGAGGCTTAATGCTCGCCGCAGGGTGCCGCTCAGGATCAAATCAGATAATTTTTCGACTGCCGCCCGACACTCAAGGGTTTCTTTACTTTCAACAAATATATGACATTGGTTAAAAAGGAAAAATTAAGAATTTTTGATACGTATACGTTCATGGCATACTAACGACCACTTATATACAACATTTTAAGAAATTCCGACGGTAAACAAAAAAGATGATAATTTTTGGTATACTTTCGGAATTTTGTATTCGGTTAAAGGATTTATTTATTCTTTAAACACCATGAATTATGGAATAAACAACACCAATGGTTTAAAACTTTCTGTTATGGGACTACTTACAATTTTTATTTTCACAGGAAGCATATATTTTAAAATTACTCCCTCCCCGGGTTATAACTGAATTTATGTTAAAGTCCAAATTTCAAGAAAATCCTACGGTAAACAAAATAAACGATACCAGGAACTGGCACATACTTTCTCACAAACATATTTAAATTATTAAACAGATTCACTGTGACTTCATAATTGTATGTAGGTGGGGTATTAGAGGTGATTTATTACAGTAGGAGATTAACTAATAAATATTATTATAATATCTAGAGAGAAAACTATTCGATCGATTTCGAACAAATTTGCACCAAACACGTCAATTAGGCCTAGATGCATGAAAAAAGGTTTTGAAATTTTTTGAAAACAACCCCCTTTATGGCCAAAAAACCCCCAAAAATCAGTTATTACTATTATTTTTATTAGCTAAACGAGAATTTTTAGAAAGATGCGGTTTTTTGCATATGTCAGGCTACATTAAAGGCTACAAATAAGCCAAATTTTATCAAAATCGTTAGAGCCGTTTTTTTTATAAAAAAATAACTGATTTTTTTGCCAAAAAGGGGGTTGTTTTTAAATTTTTTTCAAAACCGTTTTTCGAGCATCTATACAGGCCAACTTGACATGTCTTGTGCAAATTTGTTTGAAATCGATCCAATAGTTTTCGCTATAGCTTTGTATAGATACAGACATACAGACATACATACATTCATATAGACATACATACAGAGATTTTGTAAAAGCTACTTTTTTGGACTCAGGGGTCCACAACTGATATTTCCACAAAAATTTTAACATCGATTATTTTTTGCGATCACTATACTTTCTCTTTACTATAAGTATAGTGAGAAAGTAAAAGATGCTCATTTTTGCGAGTATACTTTCAGAATTTTGTATTCGGTTCAAGGGTTTATTTATTCTTTAAATACCATGAATAATTATGGATTAAACAACACCAATGGATTAAAACTTTATGTTATGCGATTACTTACGATTGTTATTTTCACAGGAAGCATATATTTTACAATTACTCCCTCCCCGGGTTACCTGAATTTATGTTTACATTCAACTTTCAAGAAAATCCGACTGTAAACAAAAAAGATTCTAAATTGTGCGGTTATAATTTTGGAATTTGGCATTCTGTTCAAGAGTATATTTATTTTTTAAACCTCATAAAGGATTTAAAGTTTCTGTTGTGGGACTGTTTAACATTGTTATTTTCACAGGAAGTATATATTTTTAAAATACTCTCTACCCGGGTTACACCTGAATTTCTGGACAAAAGTAAATAATATATCACTTAAGTCTATGGTTAAAGATATAGTAGTCCTATATTGTGATTTTCCTATAAATACTGGTCTCTCACTAAGTATTTCCGTCAGCACTAGCTCCTCGTGTGACGTCATCTCGTTGACTGTGGGAATGTTGTCGCTTGAATCGTAGCCACGTCCGCCGCTTAGGCAACGCCGCTTGCACTTGCTAGTAACGCTCACCGCCCACCGCCCACCGCTTGTATCGTAGCCGAGGCTTAATGGTTTAATTAATAGAAGCATAGATAACCAAAAGTAAGGCTCAAATTTTGCAAATTTTGTTGACCAAGTTAGAAACATAAAGAGTAGAAACATTTACATTTCACTTAAAAATCTTTCTAAAATGAGAAATAAAATAGCACCTGGCCTTGAAATAGCCACGTCAGAGACAAAACTTAGTGTCGCACCGGTTTCAGTCTCTTGCATTACTCGTGCATATGCAGGGGTGTTTTAGAAATATTCCAATAGTTTTATTCATGGTTTCTAGGGCAACAGTTCACAGCATCGTTATTAAAATGTCCGAAAGTCACCAAGTTTTTACACGGCCACTGTTTTGTTTTTTCACTTGTCGATTTTTATCCAAACAACGAAGTAATAAACCAATTTGAAGTTTTGCATGAATTTTTATAGCATAAAGATCTACGTACAAAATCAAAATTTTCCAACCACCTAATTCAAAATGGTGGTCGTTTCAAATTTTCATAATGTACGTCTCGAAACCAGTTGTTATACAATTCAAAAGATAAATTTTTTTTATTACGGATGGATTTGCGTTTTTATTAAAGTAAAACAGAGATATGGATAAAACAACTGAAACAATGTTTTGGTTCTTATTACTTTTTTTTTGTAAAGCTAATGGTTTTTGAGGTGTAGGCCTACAACATGAAACATTTTAAGGACTGCCATTTTGAATTGGGTGATTGGAAAATCACTGCCAGTTTTCTTGAAGCAATATTTCAATTTAGTATATCATTTTTTTAGATAAAAATTTACAAGTAAAACAAATTGATGGCTTTGTAAAAACTAGTAACTTAAACAAATATCTAAAAGTATTGGTAGAGAGTTCTGTAACACTCTGTATATCAAATGACGTCACTGTTGTGTTTGATAAGAAAAACACAGTTTCATTTCAAAACGGGTAAGTTGTGACTTGAATCTACACAACAGTTTAAAAACTAGGAATTACACCTGTACAATACATACTGTAGTAAGGGCTAGTCAAGTAACCGCATGATATACCACACATTGCGTTATCAATATTAATGCTGCCCCTCTCTAACCGCCGCAGTAGCTGTCAACACCTTGTTGCTGAGCGTGACGAACACGCGTGAGGCGTGACTATAATTGTCTTGTTAAACTTGATCCTGAGTTAATTCGTTACGAGTTACTCAGGTATGACTTGTTACACGATACAGCTGTCATTGTAATCGCTTCACTTGTTTAGATGTGGATGTAAATGACGATGTTGTCAAATTTGCAAGTTACGCATTTAAATCTGTTAGTTTTGTTTCATAACCAATGATGAAATAAAAATTAAAGACATGTTTATAAGAAAGTGGTAGTAAATAAAAGCCAAGGTTGTTTAGAATCTACTTTATACACATGCGTGATGGGGGAGTTTCACATCAGCCACACTATAAATTTTATTGAACTCTAGATTTCACCTGTGGGACATTATAAACAATAACTAAATATTTTAATCTAAGTCATATGATTTGAGTAATATGAATTTTTTATAAAAAAAGGAAGTTTTTCAAGAGCAAATAAATTTCCATCATTAGTTACCGCCAGACATGTTTCCCGAGACTACCGAAAATGTTTGACCTTCCCGCTTAGGTCATCTATAAGGAAGCGCACCCTTAAATAATCTTCGCCTAATCGACAACCCTCAGGAGAAAAAATCTTACCACCAATCATTAAAAAATAATTACTAGCAAAACATAAACAACATAATTAACCACCTAATGAAATAAAACCCAATAAAGCATTTCCATTTTAAATGTTAATGAACCGTTTCCAAACGGTCGGGCAGAATTCAGCAAGGGTTGTCATAAATCAACCCCCTTCTCTTAACTTTAGGGAAGGAGTTATGCCGGTTCTAATGGACTCATCATCACCCCGGCGAAATAAAGGGGCGAATTATGAAATACAGTTTAGCGAATACGGGTGGTAGACCACCGAAGTGAAATCGCCATAAATTGTCTCCGCTATGGGGTGGGTGGTCGGTGATTTGACCACGGGGGTGGAATACTATTAAGTAATAATCAACCCTCTCAGAGGATCGTAAAGAAGTAGTTTTATGCGATGTCTTATTTGGATTTTGTATTGTGATATTGAAAGAAACCGTATGTAAATAGGTGCGCTAGTTATGATGGTGAAGGGTTATTTTGTCTGGTTTTATGGCTGAAGGGTCGTTCTAGATTTTAACGACTGTTTTGTGTTTTTAGAGGTTATGTTTCGAAAACGATTCTTAGATTAGTTATAAATGTCAGTGAAACATTTTAGTTATACAAATGAAAGGAACGCTACTATGATAATGTCTAAGCTCTTCAGGAGGTGCTGCAGCGAATTGTTAAATCGGACTTGTTTTCAAAGAGCCTGTTACATATTATTTGTGTTATAAATTCTGTTGAACTAAAGACTGAAAATTGTTGTGAAATAGTAACACGGAATCAATTTTTAAATTTTTACAAGATATGGTAAAAACAAAAATAATACTATTTACAGAAAATAATAATAACAGTTAAACACTGCAGCAGAAAATTTAATTAATTTGGTTTATATATTTATTTACAAATTTCCAAAATTCAGTGCAAAAATGCATACAAAGCATGAAAAGGAAGTGTTATTAGCTATCTCAAAGAAAGGTCAAAATTGGGGTTATCATCCTCTACTTAGTATCAGACAAGTAGGTGCGAGCGAGCTAACAAAACGTTATTATATTATTACTTTACTTGGAAAGAGGCCAAACTGAAATATTTATCAATGAAAAAGAGAACAGTGGAAATAAAACCGAAATAAATACAATGTTTTATCAAAAACAAACCTGGGAAAGCAAACTGAAACAAATAATATTTTGTGAAAGAGAGAGCTGGGGAAAATGTAGGAGGAATGTTCTAATATAGCCTATATTTAATCAGAATAACACCAATACTATGTGAGACACATATATATATTTATTCTATACAAATTGTAAATAAATAATAACATCAGCAAAACATAACATTTGTACATTAGATATTAATAATAAACGCTCTAAAAAAAATAATCCAACTATATTAGTTTCCCCACATATCGCGTATTAAATAAATATACAGTATAATATATACACATTACCTAAAAATGTCATAAACCTAAACATAAAATTTGGATATTTACAGATAAAACTACTGAATGACGTCATAAAAAAACCTAACCCTCCAAGTTTGAACTCACAATTATTTAACATTAAATAAGTTACAGAGTAGGCCTACTGAGTTGGCTCTCTTTCTTAAAAAAAGTTGATAACACAACAGTAAATGTTTCTTCAAAAATGAATAAGTAGAGTTGATTTGAGTTCTGTCGTTATAAATGAATAAACATTTAAATTTGTCAGGTACATATTTATTTAAAACAAACGCTGCGAAATTGTTCTGATTACAATATAAACAGTTTCACTTAAATCTATTTATGCGTTTGTAGTTTTAAAGTGAATTGGAAATGTTTTCGTTCAGAAATTCTTGAATTACAAATTTTAAGTAAAAAACTAAACACTGTTTTCTTGGTGATATTCCAAACGACGCGTAACGTACCAAACCCAGAAAGCTATATATCGCTCCAGCACGCCTCCTGCACGCATGCGCATGGAAATCTAACGTTTTGTGCTTATTTAAATTTCTCCTCAAAACAATGGATTCAGAACACATTGTGCGAAATTTATTTACATAAAATCGCTTTCAGAATTTCTAAAGTAAAATTACTTTGATTTAGTATCTATTAAAGTTTATTATAGGAGGATTCGAGTGCAGATGTTTAAAATAGCGCCAATCATGTCTTTCAGTCAGTCAGTTAGTAATAACCGACATAACATAGTAATTCTGTTTCCATAAAACAAGCTACATATAACAATTGGAAAGTAAAGTGCGATAGGTTACTTCTGTCATTGTTTATTGCTAGTTTGTTAAGAACCAAAGATACAAACAGTTTTGTCTATAAATAACGAGCTTGAATACCTGTGTTTTAATACGGAAATTTTTTTAAATTTTTCCTGTACAAAATATTATCTAAAATATTTTGGAGTGTCACTGATCTTTTCAGAGCCCTTAAAAACTACGGACTTGGATCCAAAAACAGTTGTTTTCGATTGTTTTTACGTGCTCTTCTCACACTAATCTTAGGGGTGCTATGGTTATTTTACCCCCAAAAGACTTTTTCCTAGAAATTAAGTCATATGTGTACCAAGCTTGTTTAAAATTGGCTAATGAGTTCCAGTTACATGCTGAAATAATATACTCAACCGTACATAGATATTCTTTTATTTAAATACTATATTAACCTAACCTAAAAAAGCTGTTAGCTGTGAAGAGTAAAATTTGCTGAATTGGTTGCTATAGTAATGAATGTAAATAGATTCAAGAAACGTGTTTGTTCAGTATTAGCCTAATCTAAAAAGATATTGGTTAGCTTTTGATCTGAAACAGCTGTTTTATCTGTTATAAAAACCAGGTCTAATTTTACGGTTTTTAGTGAGCATCTATGACTACATAAGAATACTACCTTCAAATTTTTGTATTTATGCCAGTCATTCAGTGAGGGCTAAACAGAGTTATTATTCTATCAGTATATTCAAAGTATGTGCTAAATCTTTGGACAGCCACCACAACTTTCTTACTAGGCTAACACTAATGGCTTTTGACTTAAAGGGATACTGCGGCAAGCATTCAAACCCCAATCTTTACACCCATACTCATAAAGAAGCTCTTAAATTGTGCCATCCATTCACTTGAATTAGGTCAGAATTAGAAAAATGTTGTTGATTGATTGATTGATATTGACTTTATTTTTTGGGGGTGAGGTTAGAACTATTTAGTTTTTTCTTCCACCTAACCAAAAAAATAGCAAAATTTCAGTTATCTTTAGTTAATAATGTCAGAGGCTTCTTCTCAAACGATATCAGTGATTGTTTTTTTAATGAAATCTACATCCATAGATGAGCCATCAATTATTTTTTGAAACAACAATACATAACTTTTTGTTAAAAAGAAGAAGTTACAAATTCATTATTTTTCATAATATTAGGCTATCTAGCGACAAAAAACAGTTGTTTGAACGATTAACGATTCAATTTCATCTGATTTTATTAACATTAAGTTGTATTGAAAACTAACAAAATTTAAGTTTTCTTTAGACATACAAAATTGGCTTTACTCCAGTTGTATTAATAATAATTATACTTTTAAATGAAGGCTCCACAAATGAACCAATAAATACTTTTTTCAAAGAGAAATTATTTTTCTTTAAAAAGTACATTAAAACCCGTTATTTTCCATAATATTACCATCAGAATAATTAGTGACAAAAGAACCTGTTTCATTGTAGAATTGCAAATAGAAAAGGTAATTCTTTGCACATTAAACGAACAGCTGTTCCTCAGTATTTAAATATTAGCAAAAATATTCAATTATAAATTATTATCATAATTTTTTGAGTTTTCTATGTATTTCAGTAGTATTGGGTAGAGAAGTATGGTATAAAAAGAACTACAATGGTACATGGTATACTAAATTCAACGTCGTCCATTGTAAAATGTTGGACACGATTTTTTTACATTTTTAACGATGAACACTGTCTTATGTTTTAGAAACTTTACTATATAACTTCGAAGCTATGTGCCATGTAGTCAAAATTCTGCCTAAATAACTTCGGCCTTGGAAAGGCAAATGAGACGTCCTTACCTGGACTCAAGACATCACTTCTATATACAGAATATTTTAATGGTAATATGCGAAACAATTTGAAAAGAGGGAAAGGTTGCTTTCTGAAAGACTTTATGAGCATACCTCGTACTATTTATTCTCTTCTGAGCAGTGGTAACAGATTTTAGAGTATATTTATCTTTATATACATTTTGCAGTTCCTCTTTTGGACAGAATACCCTAAAGAAGTAAATTTTCCAAAATTCAAAGAGACATTTTTTTCATGACTTTTTCACAATAGTTTGGATTCGCTATAGTCTTCATCTAATTTATAAAGAAATTTCTAACACCAACATTTTTTCAAAATTTTACCTTCAGTATTTTCTTAAATTTACAGCGGGGGGGGGGGGTTGGAAGTAAACATATTTTTCAAAACGCATCCGCTATAATTTTCTTGTAAAGTACTAAAATACTACTTCAAAATTTTATCGGTAGTGATTTCGAAAATAGAGAAATAGGCTTTGTAACATTTTGGAAGACTATCTCACGTCTACAAATCACATATATTATATTTGAAAATAGTTTCGAAATTTTTAAATACAGTTATTTTTAACGATGTCCAACACGACACTATCGTAAAATTATTACCTTTGGAGCACACAACTTAGACCATGAAAAATGCATAGTAAATATTGTTTGTGTTATGAATATTTTTTATAAGCACTGGTTAGCATAGACTACTTTATAACTTTGCCAAAATGTAATGGTTTTATCGATCCTTTCTTGAGAAAATCAGCTGCGGCAGACTAACGCATGATCCTTACTTTCAGGATTCCGTTTTTACTTTTAATGTTCGAAAATTTAAAAATATAAATTAATGTTGCTATAGTAAAAATAGGTTTTAAACTTAAGAATGCATTATATTATCTAATAAAAATTTAAATGAGATGGTTTGTTTATTATAGGAATAGTGATACTCTAGGTGTTTTGTTTTTCCTTGTTACCTATACGGAATCCTAAAACCATCTAAGGAATACCATTTATCTTTGGGGGTGCCCAAATCTGTTGTCACCAATCTATCACCTGTATTTTTACTAATATTATAAAGAGGTATTTTTTTTTTTTTTTTGTATGTAGGGGGTAATCTCTGGGACTACTTAACCGATTAATAATTTGATTTGAACATTTAACATTATTTACCATCCTTGCTTTGGGGTTATTATTAATTCTACACCTTTATTATAAAGAAAACATAAAATGATTATGTGTATAGAATTTTCCAACAGGGTTGTCGTGCGGAGCACGCAGGGGTTTCACCTAGTCAATTAAATAGGTTAACGATTTTATCTTATATAGCACTATTATGTAACATGTATCAACTCTTATGGATTTTCTTCACGGTAAAGCCGTAACATAAATCTAGTTTAAATGTGCATACAATAATTTCTACATGAAATAGTTGTGTTGTTTAAAATAAACTTGTTTCGAAAACATTTCTACCATTAATCAAATTGAATCCTACCTAAGAGAAGAACAAAGGATGAAACTTTTGATACTAATCAACAAAAGAAGCGATCAAGAAGAATAACTGAAAACAAAACAGTTTTAACGCTTTTAATGATGTTCCGTTATCAAACAGGCGTGTGTGGCCGTGCACTTTATCCATTAATCTTACATGTTTCATTTTGCACCGCTTATAGAGTCATCATTAACTTTGGAAACAATTGTATTGAATAATTGGTGACCTACATCCCTTAGTCTGGGGTAGAATTACTCAGCGATTTGTTAAGGGTAGGTTTTACTCCTTTCCCTCGTTAGTAGGACCGTGTTTGATTACATAATCTTTTCTCGTTAAAATCACCTTGATTACCTCTTCAAAGAACCTCCATGTTCTTGGAATGTTTTAGATGACAATAATTAGAGGCCGATTGAATTGGGCCTATGTCTTACTTAGTTCCCCAAAGACATTATTTATTGCCAGATAACCGTACTTTTCTTTCTATTCATTTGATGTTTTACTGGATTCTGATGTGTTTAAACCAAAAAATACAGTTAAATATATTTGTATTCTATATCTAGAAAATTTCCCATTTACTAGCACAAACTTCGTATGAAAGAAATCTATTAACGCTTTGCACTAAGGGTTGTAGGTTTCAACCATACAATAGGCTTTGATAATATTTAAAAGTTTACACAAAATGTAAAAGGGTTTGTTAGTGTATCTACTAGGAAATTAGGCTAATGCGTTTATTTTTCTGCAACTTCATTTTGTTCGTACATTGCAGTAAGGGTTATTTGTATGAAACATTGATCCAGATAAAAAATTTAGGTGATATTAGAAGGTTTACACAAATTTTAAACGGATTTAATACTTTGCCTTCTGAATTCATAAATTAAAAACAATTATAGTTTTAAAATTCATGTTAAAATAAAAAATTCCACATCTTGTTATATAAAAGTATTATACTCTAAGAAGGTATAATAACTTCAAACGAATGCAATAAAGCGTTCAGATAAGGGCAATAATAGTAAGGGAGTTATAGTGACTTTTCAGTACTTCAAAAACCTAAATAATTACCCTTTAGGTCCGATTTTCCCACAGAAAAACTCGATTGAGATTTTCCATTTACACAAATTACCATAGCAATAATACTAGACGTAAGCCCTACTATATGTTCAAAATCGATCAACTCTTTTTTTTGGTATAGGGCTCCGTTATTCCAAATTGTAAAATACTTTATGCTCGCTTTAAAAATGTATAATTTTGTATCAAACTTTATAAAAATTTTAGGTAAACCCAAGTTTAAAATACCGTTTTAAATTATTTATATTGGTCTAGATCGGAACTAACAAACAATTATTGATGCTAGTAAATCAGTAGTTATAACTGTTATTATTGTATACAGTTGGTTGCTGTAACCTAAATATAACATTTTTAGGTTATACATTATGAACAACATTTTATCTGGTATTCGGTAATTTTGTTAAAAATTATCCGACGTTGTGCAGAAGTTTGTAACTCCTGGGTATAGATTTAAACTCTTTTAAACACTCAACTATGCAATTATCTTTGGTTTCGTTCAAATGCAGCCCTCAACTCAGTAATAGTAATAAATATTTGAAAATGACTTTTATACTCATATCAAATTATATCAACCGATACGACAGAATTATAATTATCTTAACTGTAAAAAATAATTCATTGCAATCTCAGCTGTTACGTGGTATTTAGTTTGTGCCGATCATAATGCGCATGCGCAATTAAAAATGATTTTAAAAAAATGGCTGAACCAAGTTCGACGAAATTTCTTTGACATATTAACGTTAGTAGGCTTCGAGTAACACCTCGCCAAAGTATAGGTAGATATAATTTTTTCGAGACACTTTGTGCAGGTTTAATGTCTACATACAAACATACACCATACACAAATTTTTTAAAAAATAACGTAAACATACTGTAGTGACTTTGAAACATTAAATATTTCAAACATTAATTTTATTATTGAACCCGTTACAATATCTTCCCTGAACAAAGGTAAACGTATTGTAATTAATGTTTGTTTAATGTTGTAGGTAGGATCTTAATTAATCAAATTTGTTGTTAACCAAACTGATTGACTTGAGTAATTTTCTGTAATAAATTTAGCTTACGCCTTCAGTAGTTGTCATAGGGTTTGTTTAATCTGTTGCAACAATTCTAGAACACCGACAAAATAGTAGCAAATTCTGTTCAAAGGCAATAAATGTTTTACTTTTACATCTATTTACAGAAATCATAAAGACGTGCTCCGCCACCTGAGCAGAACAGTTGAACTTGTTACTTCCGCAAAGCACGCTTAGGCATCATGCCTTTGCACGTGCCCTGACCTAGGGTGGGGACGGGTGCACCTTGCCTTGTCGGGAAGAGCACAGTTGGTCGGCGAGGAACCAGGTCTACTCGGCCGGAACGTCAAGGGGTTGCCAAATATCCTCCTATAATAGTTTTAATGGCCGTTTAACGAATGGAAAGTTATTTTCAAGCCCGAGTTTTATAAATTGGTTCAGAAAATTTACGCCTAAGTGGATGTGCTCGTCATTTCCGGATTATTTATCTAGATTAAATTTTGTAGTTGGAATATTAATTAAAGTAGCGTACAGATGTAATATTATATATTTTACCAGCAGGTAGCCGCGGCTTCACTCACAGATATATAAACGAAAGAATGAAAGAAATATCGGCTAAGTATTGAATCTTACCATTAAACAAATTCAAAAAACTATTTCACATTCCAAGTTTCTATAGGCCCAAAAACTTATAGTGAGTTCATTTGAAATTGATCTATGTTTCCCATTTAAGCCTACACATAAATCAATGCGCCATTAAGCGCTAAAAATCAGCTGTAGTTGTCGTATGTCGATTTTATAGGGTTGCTTGGAGGTACCCGCTGTTTCGTTCTCAAATATGAATAAATAAATTAAGGACTTACCTGGTAAACATTCAGCCTTGCCATTACACGCAATTCAAACTCTATTTCAGATATGTTTGAGTTCTCTGGTCCAAAATCGCATATTGAGTTTCATCCAAATCGATCTATGTTTCCCATTTGTGCCTGCATACGTGATTAGATATGTGCAAGGAAGAGCTCAAAATCAAGTTTTCCGCCAGTTGGTTATTCAAAACTCCCGAACGAAAAGTGCAAAATAACTTCTATGAGTACATTTTACTTTAAATATTGGTTTCGAAAAATATATTACCCCTAAGACGCAACAAATCTAAATGAAATTGTTTTTTTCTTTCTACTGTAGGTATATGTGAAATAATACAGTAGAATAATATGTGTCAAGTTTCAGGTATCTAGCCTCATAGCAAGTGTACGAATAATAATTTATTTGTAAGTATGGTTATCCAATTTAACCCCTTAGACTCAAATACTCGAAATGCAAATGGTTTTCTTTCTTGTAAATCACCTGAGAATAATTTGTACCAAATATCAGCTCTTTAGCTTAAATATCACTCCTTCTTAACACCATAAACGGTAAAAATTTGATTGGTTTAATTTTACAATGTAAAATTTATGAAATAAATTAACCAAATTTCAGTTCTCTAGCTGCAAGAGAAGTCAAAGTATGAATATTTATTAATTTAGGGGTTGGTATCACCGTTTTCATCCCTTAAACGCAAATCGTATGCGATGGCTATATTTTTTATGTAACACAGAAGATATAATTGTACAAAATGTCAGCTCTATTCTCATGGGAATAAAAGGTGTATTGTTTTAGAGTAGTTACCACATTTTAATCCCTTAATTGTAAGTAATCGAAATATTTTGTACTGCGTTAGCTCTCTCTTGTAAATTAAATAATAACTGATCCCGATCCTTCTAGGCATGCATAGAGTGAATGCACATACAAATTGAATCATCCATTCCCACCACATACTGACAGACGTTTCTTCTTTATGCAAATAGATACAAACGTAAGGAAACCCCGTAAATATTGTAATATATTTATTCAATTCTATAAATACAATAAATCGCAAGTTTTTATTAAAAGAGAATGATCTTACCACCGTAGCTGTGTTTACACTATGTAACTTGTAAACAGCAACTTTTATATAAGTGTATGTTGTATAACATAATTATGCAATTTTTCTCTCATATTTTTTTGAAACCAACCTTTATATGCTATGGAACTTCTTAACCGAGAGGACTCGTTAATCTCTGCGGTTTTTTTGTGGAAGAAGAAAATCCTCTGCGGGTTTAAGGGCGGCTATTATCGGTAATGAGAAAAAAATTCATGTGGAAGTGATTAGTTGGAAGACGTAAAGGTTCGCAGTTTCAAATATTTTCTTAGAGTGACGAGACAAGTGATTGTCATGCCTATTGGAAAGAAAACTACTACGTTCAGAGATGTGATTCCAACTGAAGAAAGGCTAGCCGTGACATTCTTAGGTTATGTTGGTGTTCTCTCCACAATATTTCTCATTTTCTCCCCACAATCGTCCTTTCCTACAGTCTTTCCACGTTGCACATAGACCAGGTATGTAAAAAATTAAACACTGATTTTTTATGATGTGAAGACTATGTAAAATTAAAGGAATAGTATATTATTTACTATTTTGAGCCTATCTCACGTATGGAGTTAGTGTGTTTGGCCAGCAAACCATTGAGTGTAATAGAGTTTTCCGTTCCGAAAGAAGACAGCAAGATTCGTGCTCAAGTCTTTTGACTCGTACAGAGAGTGATATTTAAAAACAATAATTTACTCACCTAGCTTTGTATTATTTTTTATAAACGCTCTTATAAATTTTCTCTTTACTCGTCAGACCGGGGTCTTAACGACCCTACAGATTTTTTAAATTTCAATACAGCTAGATTCTCTAACCGGTTACAAACTGGAATAAGGGATGAAATCTCCAAGTTAAATTCAAGTGATGCGTGGATCTGTTTCTGGTCTAAGGGGTTTCTAATGTGTTTCGGAGTTCCTGGCTTCGTATTTGTACACGTTTTGGGGAAAATGTTTTTAAATATGTAACAAAACTGTAAACAGATAAAAGAATCGTGTTTTTATTTCTTGTTTTATAGCCTCTTCACACTTGTCCCATTGGAGCCTCCTCTCCTATTATACAAAACTATAAATTTAAATATGTCTATTTGTCGCCACTCTGCTATTACCTTCACACAGTCATAGTGAAGAAAAACACGTCTGTTCATTACGTGTACTGAATCGTGCTGAAGTCTATTCGTATGTCATTTAAGTTATGTAACAAGTTATACATAGTACGTGGGCGACCGAGCACCCCTCAGTATTTTTTTTCAGAAAATGTACGTAATCGCATACTGAATAAATATGAATATTTGTCGACCTTACGTACATATTATGAACTGTTTATTTAAATTTTAAAAAACATGAGTGTAATTACTTCTAACATTTTATTAGATTTTTTGCTGATATAAAACCTAGCGCATTCGAATCCTGACGTCCAAAATCCTCTACAGCTACATGTAGGTTATGTAACCTATCCAAAGAAGAGGACATATTTGATATTGTTTATGCATTTTAGAAATAACAAATAACAATTATAATCATTAGATAATTTATATTACCTTTATACAAATGCAAAGAATTCAGAAACGGGTGAAAAGGTTTTAATAACAGCACAAAAATAATGTTTTAGTTACGTTTGATGTTTGAATAAAGAAATAAGTTGAAAATTATACCACCTGATACATTGCCAATGATGTATGTTTGTTAAATAGTATATAGACACCTGGAGCTAAAATTTACAGATTAAAATCTGTTTGTAAAACATCTTTATTGTATCTATAATGTATCTATTCGCCTATACTATATAAAAGAAGTTCAGAGTTTAAATTGTATGCGCATTTTCTGAGATTATGCGCATTTTTGCAGACATAAGACCTAGCACATTCGATTCCTGACGTTAAAAAACCCCTATATGCAGATTTTCTACAAGAATTGCTCTATTAATAATATAAGATATAAAATATTCGCCTATACTTAGTGACTTCAAAGATGGTATATAAAAGAAGTTCAGAGTTTAAATTGTATGCGCATTTTTCCGAGTTTACACGCATTCGATTCCTGACGTCAAAAACCCCTATATGCAAATTTTCATCAAAACTGTTAAAACCGTTAGCGAGATCCCCGAAAAAATGTATAAACAAATATACAAGAATTGCTCGTTTAATAAGATAAGATATTTAATATTATTTGTTCGAACGTTTGCCATAATATTTGTGAAAATAAAATAATACACGACGTTTCAAAAGTATAATTAAAAGTATCAAGAGGAAAATATAAACCAAACAGAAAACACTAACTTAGAAGACTAGACCTGTGTTTGCCATCTAGCCTAGAAATTCAAATAGAAATAAGACTCAGGACATTCTTTGATTTTGTCTGTGCCTGGGGGACAGTGTTTTCTCTCATTCAGTTTGTATTTATTTATTAAGTTCTTTTGACATCTCAGCTCTAGTATTTTAATTCTGAGTTCCTCCTTAATCCAACCTACTTTATTATAAATCAATTATCTGTGTTTCTTTATGCACAAAATTATTTCTTACTACTTAAGTTAAATCTTACTGAATTTTGAATAATTTTATTTGGTAAATTGTAAGCCATTAGGCTAGACTGTAGAGACTGAAATTGTATGGGTTTACTTCTGTTCTTACGCTTCAAGGGAAGTAAAACAATGAATATTTATATGAGTTGGGATCCTCGTTTTCATCCCTCAAACGCAAATAATCCATATATGGTGGTATAATATTGTACGTGTCATTTAGAAAACAATTGTGCAAAAGTTTACTGCTATTCTCATGGGAATTAAAAGCTTATTGTTTTAGGGTAATAATCACATTTTGACCTCGTAAATGTTGGTAACGAAAATAATATTTACGAAATTAGGCACTCTCTTGTGTTAGTTAACCACTATGCCAACAATTTGGTTCTGATCCGTCAGAAGGGATGTGCATAATGAAGACACAAATTGGATCGTACATACCCACTCAGAGGTAAAAAGATAATCTAGTTTTCAACTATAAATGATTACTATTAATTATATAAATATCTATCAATACTCACTCACATGCGCGCACAGATTCGTACATTTAGTATACCTTAATTTTAAAAACATATAGGCCTAAAGCAAAATTGAGTGTAATTTTGTGATGGAGGAAGTGGGTGTGGTCCCCCTACTCTGTTTAGTTGCAGGAACAAAATTTCCAAAGATGAAACCTCTAGTCTCTTTTGTCCAAAGAAAGACAACGAAGATTTTTGCATTATGACATCCTATGGTACACAATTATATATTAAGTTTAACTTGTAATTTCAGTTTAAAACAAGAGACTTAGTCTCCCTAAGCACCTGTAATGCTTTTAATCATCTGACAGGCTGTCACCCGAGTGACTTGTCCATTGCACCTTGCCCTATCTAGCGGAAGTACGCTGTAACTAGATCCACTCTACAGTGGGCTTCACTTCCGGCAAGGCACACGACAACATCCGAGTATCCGGAAATATTTGTGTCACTTAATTTTATTTAGCGACTGTATTACATACATAACATACACAAATATTTATTTGATACTTGTTACTATTAAAAACAAAACCCAGTCTTTTTAAATCAATACATAATAGTTTGACCTGCAAAGATAAAAATACTCAAATAAGAAAACGAATGCAATATTGACCCCTATCAGCCACTAAAAGTTTAAACTGTGACTTAATGGATGAAGTGAACTATTGTTTAATCGATTTAAAAAATGTAATATTAATCGCAAACCATTTGATACACATAGGCATGAGTAGAGGTTGCCTCACTTGGACGCCAGGTGGTCACGTGATTCACGTGATGGGGTGCCCTAACCTAAAAATAGAGTAAATTTTTGTTGTTGGCATAAAAGTTGGGTAACATTTTGGTCTAACCCAAGGGTCATGGTTAGACCTAACCTAACGTTTTACCCATTTTTATGTGTTGTCAGCCTTGAAACAATGACAGTTGTTTTATTATGCTTTATTTTTTTCAAAAATTTTATATGGCATATCAGATATTGAAGATATTTTTAAGGTATAGAAAAGATATATTCGGCGAATGATCTGTCAGGGATATATTGGTAAACTTCAATATCCCAATGACAATTAACACCAATAGTAAATAAGTATTTATTAAGACGCATTAATGAAGGAAATAATTAAACTGCAAAGCAAGCAGAAACAAATCAGAAAGTCGATATAGTCCTGGATCAAGGAACCAGGATGTAGAAGCGGATGTAGCAATCACAAGTGTGCTGTGTTGAATTTCTTCAAACACCAAATAGCTCAACAAGCGAATATATGAGAATCAAGGAAGAATGAACAAATAATTCAAACTATGTCAATTGTCCGGGAATGATAAACCAACCAGAAGAATCAAAAGTAAAACCTTCCAACCAGAAAAGAATACCTAATACAAGTAAAAATCTATGGCGGGGAGAGTGAGGGAACGTCACCGGAAAAAGTTGGGGGCTGATGTGCAAAACTAAAAACACTTAACATCTACACAAAATATTAAGATCTAAGACTCTAAACTCAATATATACAGGGGTGGCAAAAAGTCCCGGAACAACCCAATATCTTTTTCCAGGTTCCACTTACACAATTGAAACTTTGCAAATTGTTTATGGGTATAAAAAACTACTTTTTTAGAATATGGCTGATTGTTCACCTCCTCTAGGGGACGGCCCGTCAGGAGTCGGTAAAAATCTTAAATGTAAGCATGGGTTGTTATGCATATCATTTTAAAGGTCTTGATGAGACAAACACAACGACAATAAAAATGACAAATGGATGATCCTGAAAAAAGTTATGGCTGTTCAAAGTTTTGATATGCTGCATGTTAAATGAGCCTTATTCTAAGTTTGAATAAGTTGATTCAGCCCAGAGGAGATGAAAAATCAACTGTAGCATAAACAAGTAGTTCTTTATACCCGTAAACAATTTGCAGAGTTGAACGTGTAATACATGGAACATGTAAAAATAAATTAAAGCAGATTATGTTAGTGGAATTAATTTCATTTATTGCAAGGCAGATCTCGAGCGGTAAACATAAATATAAATAATAAAAGGAAATCATTTTATAATATTTATAAGGCTTTAATAAGTCAAGTAACTGTGTAACTATTTTAATAGAATTAGCTTCCAGGAGGGTTTTCAAACACCTTATGCGCAATGTAAATCAGTTACCGATCAGGCTCATAAATAAACCAAACGATATAGTAATTGATACAAGATCTTAGAATTTATTAAGGTGATTGAGAGTTTAAACGATATACTAATGTATCCATTGAGCGAAAATTATATTTACTGTCAGATAAGTACGAATAATCAAAATATAATAATAATATACTAGAAGGTATTACGGTGTAGAATATAGAGGGTGGCTAGTTATAAGTGTTAAAAACTTCTGGAAATGAAACTTTGGGTCAAAGCAAAGAGAAAATCAAGAATAACATTTTTTTCGAAAAACGCTTCCTTTTCCAGATATCAGCCATTTTGTTTCTTTTACTAAGTAATTCATATCTAGAGAACGGTTTGACCGATTGAGTTCAAACCTGGCACGAAGTTTAACTATTAATATTAACTATTAACTATTAATAGTTAATTAATTAACTAATAAACTATTAAATCAAATAATGCGTTTCAAAATGGCGGCTGTTTGAAAATTTCAAACCAAAATTACGAAAATCCGTACATTTTAACAAAATTTCGAAACACCATTTTTTCAACCCTATCGGATGGTGTAACTTCAAAACAATCAGATGAAGGATAATAGTTAAATTACGTCTAATAATTAATTGGTTTGTCAATTTAAAACTAAACACTTGGTTTGAATGAGACAATATAGTTGAGGGACCCATCATTCAAAACCTCTTGTTTTGTGAAATAATGTTGTATACACAAATTTATAATAGCATGATGGTTATAAAGTTATAACCCCAAATGTAATATTACTATAGTGAAACCTCGATAATCCGAACTAATTGGGACCGGATGTGTTCGTATTACCAAATCGTTTGGATTATATAGAATGTTAATTTGTCCAATAATATATTAAAATTAATGATGTGTAGAACTAATAACAGGCCTTCAAAATGAAGTACAGTACACTAAGAAAACCTTTTATTTTACACATTAGAACATGATTTATTAAAATATTGTAAATTATAAAGGCTTTCAAACGGATTAATATTATGTGCTATGGATTATGTGTGCGTTCGGATGACCAAGGTTTGGAATGTCAAAGTTCTACTGTATAATTTGATACAGCTCAACACATTAAGGGTCTGCTGTAGTGGCGGCCATCTTGGATTTTTATCCCATAAGAGCAATGTTAAATTTCAAACCATTTATTTCGTTTATTTTTTATCATAAAATTGTTTGCAAGGTCTCATTTTAAGCACAGTCACAATTCGCATCCGTTTTGCAATTTACATTTTTTTAAAATTATTTTGATTTGTTATGCAATTGACATTTTGTAAGTACAAAGTTTGAAGTTTTTTCCTAACACAATAAAAAATTAACAATGAAAAATAATTTGCAAATCGGATCCGAAATGTTATAAAGAATATTCAGTTTTTTTTTCAACCCTCAATTACAAAAGATAGACTTATAAAATGGTTTGAAATGAAGCAATGTCAAAGCGTTCAGCTGCAAGAAATTGCTCTGTTTAGATAGGGATATAGTGAGAAGCTATTGCGTTTCCGGTTGCTTTCTCGTTTACTGGAGCAGACCCTTAAAAAAAATAAAATTAGTCCTAATAATTATCTCAATAGTGCAAGAGTAACGAAAATTACTTGTGAATAGCTTATCAAACTTCCCGGTTAGGCCCAGATGATAATTCAGTAATCTATACTCCATTGAAGTCGATTCTTTATTTTTTATGCTGCAACCATATAAAAAAACCGTTCCTAAGAAAAGTTACCTGTCACTACCTTGAGGAGATAGGCATGTCAGAGAATTGATTCGTCGGGGAATCGATTTAGAAAAAAAGTTATGAAATTAATTTGTGTCATTCTTGAGTCTGTAGTTGATCATGAAAAGCGTTGTTTTTTCTGCTTCTCTTCCGGTCCGTAATCGACCGTGTAACCTTTCTTGGAAATAATACCAGGGTGGAAGGGTTTTTTATCGTTTTTTCTTCACGGAATTAATATAATAGTTGAAGGTTTTAATTATTTTAGGCAAGAAATACATACGTTGTCTTCAACACTGTTGGAGGAGGAGGTTTTTTAACCAACATTTTTTTTAAAGTCTATTTTTCCATGAATATCAAACTAAAAATTTAACAAAACTAACATAGATCATAAATGGAGGGTTTCTAAAATAGAATGTTAAACTTCTGGATTGAGTTCGCATGTCAAAATAATTACAATTTTCAAACAAATGCACGTTCTAAAATCCTTTTTCTAGGCAAACCTCTATCTTGTATTTTTACAAAAAAACTTTGGAAGTAGTCAAGATATTAACTTCATATTTGGTACATGAATTTTGAATTTAAAATTATTAAAGTTTGCCTAAACAAATACTTTTTATATTTTCAATAAGGCAGAGCTTTGAAATGTCGATCTCAGATTCGTTTAAAATTCTGATAATTTTGTTAATTTACCATCAAAATTCATTGACCAAATTTTAAAAAAATACCACTTTGACCGTTAACCATTAAAAATGGCAACTGCATTGTTGTTTCCAGTTTTTTGTTGATAACTACATCAACAGTAAACAGTATGCAGTTTTTTGTTTTGCATTTTTTCAGCTGCTGTAAAAGTTAAGAAGACGAATGTTTTGACGCGATTGAAAAACATATTTGTTTCAAGATAACATTTCTCTACATACTGAATTTAAAATTACATATTAAGACTGCTGGGTCAAAATGTCGTCATAGTCATAAGCCAGAGGTAGCTTGTATAGTATCAACATTCAATTCTTGGCCAAAATAAAAGGTTTGTCACGTGGCACATAATTGTAAACTTTATTAAAATACAAACTAAATAACATAAACTAGAGCTTCTACTTAGTTTTAAATTTATGACGCAACAAATGAATAATTGTTAATTATTTTTAGTCTTAGCTGTAATACGTTTTTTTTCTTTCACTTTATACATTTTTACATAGACCAATTTTTAGAGTTTTAAGATTTGATTAAGTTATTAAATGTTTGAATTGTTATGTTTCATAGTCCCTTTACAACCCTGTGACGTGTTGTCATAGTTTGTTAGTGTTTAAAAACTATATTTAAACGGGGAAGTGTGAAAGCAGAAATATTCTTACAAAATTCAAAATAACAATAAAGAACACCAGTGTAAGCTGCAAATAGAATTTGGATTGTCTTCAATTTCGTTTCATTCGAGATACTCAGTCTATTAGTTTAGGAAATGCAGTAAACCCTACAAGTGAGATAACGTCGACCAATAACTATTGTGATCAGGGTGGCTTAGTTGGTAGAGCGTTACCACGGAATGGTAAAGGTCCTGGGTTCGAATCCCGGTTTTGGTCCTTGTTTTTCACTTGTAATTAATTTAGTTAAATCAATCCTTGCTGGTTTAAGCGGAAAAATGATTACAAAAATAAAAATAATAAACAGTTATTGTTTTAGAGGTTTTTATCCCCGTTTTCATTGCTAAAACACAAATATTCAAAATACGACTGCTCTAATTTATATTTATCACGTAAGACACAATATTGTGAAAAATTGCAGCTCTCTTTTCATGCAAATAAATGTGTATTGTACTAGAGTAGTACCCCATTTTAACCCCCTTAAATATAAGTAATACATATAATTTTTACGGTGTTAGTTCCCTCTTGTGCTAAACAATCACTACGAAAAAATTTGAGCCCGATCAAACAAACGATCTGGGAGTTTTAGTTGTAAAATTTATATATATTGTATATACAGTATATTGTACATACAGTATATTGTATATACAGTATATTGTATATATATTGTATATTGCATTGCCCCATTTAAACCACATAAACTGTAGTGAACAAATTTGATGGGGTTTACTTCCCGTCTCTGGGGCTAGTATTCCCGTTTTTATCAAAAGTAAACACAATAATCAAAATGTGAAGACTCTAATTTTTGTATGTATCACATATGAAACAACTGTGCACAATTTCAGGTCTCTAATTTACCGGAATAAGGGTTAATTGTTTTAGGGTAGTTACCCCATTTGAAATCTTTAAATGTAAGTAATCAAATTAATATTTACAGTATCAGCTTTCTCTTTTCTTAACTAATCACAATGCAAAATTTGATCCCGATAGGTAAAACGGTCTGGCAGTGCATAGCGAACACGTATACCGTAGCCCCTTACATACAGACTTTCTTCTTTATATATATAGATTAGTCGTATTTGTACGTGTATGTTTTATTTTTTTTAAATTAAGGAGTATTAACTGCTCATAAAACGACAGCTGCAAAAAACCTTGCAACAAAATAAATCAACAATAGCGTTTATTTTACTTTGAATATTATAATTCTGTTATATCCCTAATGTTACTTTTACTTTTTGTAGATTGAGTTGTTTTAGTTCAGTCTGGTTTAGAGTTTTTACTGTACAGTATTTGAGTTAATCGTGGGAAAGTTGGTATACGAAAAGGTTCATTTTTTGGACGTAATAATTACAAAACTAACTGGTTCTACCAAAATGTCATCCACGATTAGAGAGAGAGAGAGTATTTCCGGATTACCAAGCTAATGTGACTTTGATGAATGCTTACCGAGTCGAGTATGTTTTCATTGTACAAGGTCATAAAGGCTAACCTAACAAGCGGGGCGTAGACGGTAGCAACCACACAACCTGGTCACTAAGTTATTTGATACTCTTTTCGGAAAGTATTTAATATACGAGTAACTATGAAATCTTATATTCTTAAATGAGCAATAATTGTATGTTTTTGCAGAATTTAATTTCGAAAACGGCTCTAAGGATTCCCTTGTAATTTGGTACATAAGTTATTTGTTACCCAAAAAGTCAGTTGGACTTATTGAAAATTACCGGAAAACTTGTTTTCTACATCTTTTTCTCAAATTAAAAAGTAAAATTTGTCCATTTAAAATACACAGCACAGCTGATGCATAATTTGTCCTTTTAAAATACACAGCACAGCCGATGCATAAATGTTTTCAATGCCAGTACCATAATCAGATGTTTCC
Source organism: Philaenus spumarius (assembly GCA_018207615.1). Lineage (NCBI taxonomy): Eukaryota > Metazoa > Arthropoda > Insecta > Hemiptera > Aphrophoridae > Philaenus > Philaenus spumarius. The sequence goes on along the minus strand of JAGFPH010000197.1, from coordinate 488,224 downwards.
TTTAAAGTTGTGTGGTAGGCCTAATGTGTATCAGTAGTTACCATAGCAACTAATAAATATCATATAACACAGACGTTAAACAACAATAGCTTCTAAAACTTACCCTATATTAATTAAGTTGTGAAATGTTATAGGCCTAACCTAAAAAAATCCTATAATGGTATTTACATTCATTTAGGGTACGTTAAACTATAAACAAACAACAATGTTTAAATACATTTACAATATTTAAACACAAACCTAACATACTTTGCAGTTTCCATGATGTTTAATACTGTACATTGAGTATATTTATCACTTACATACCTGATATATACTTCAAAATAAAAAAAAAATATTTTTTTTTTAATATTTTTGAAATAGTCAATCGATAAAAACATATCAATTAATCATATTTATTAAAATATTTTAATAAAATAATCTTTAAGATAATTTTATAAAATGCTTTATCGGGGATATAAAACAAAGCTAGAGTTTAGCTGATGGGATCATAACCAGATCGTAGATCGGCTTCCAGCTAGTAATATGTTATAACACTTCTAGCTTGGACTTGGCGATCTAAGCGAAAACAGTAAAATGAGATCGACCATGTCCAAGCTTGGTACTAAGCGATACAACTGGGCAAAAATTCCTTCTTGGAAGCAAATTGTAACGTTATATTGTTACCTATTTTATTATTAATCGACATGATGTGTTTAAATGGGACTAAACTCTGTCTATTTGTGCTGAAGGTAACAGGATAATTTATGACCTGTATTTTATTAACTTTCTGATAAATTCAATCTAGTGGATAATAATTACGATTTGCCGTCTTTTCTGAAAAATTTTAAAATCAAACTTTAGGTGTTCCTTGCAATACATATAATAGTTCTTGTATAAAAGGAATAACATCGTTATAAATCTATATGAAACATAGAATTGTTGAAGTGAAAATTCTTTAGGCGCGGTAGAGTGAATAGACCCGATTCAGACGAAAAGCGAAATGTACTCTACACGCATGCGCATTTTCTCTAGCCGCGGTAGCATGAGTTGGCCTGATCGAGACGAGAATTGAAACGGTTAAGGCGGTTGAGAGAATAATTTCTACTATCTCCGTCGCATATGTCATATACATCCAGTCTACGCGCATGTACCGCGTGTGCTGTGTCAATACGTAGCATAGGGAACCAGTGGACGCTTGCGTATTACACTGTGCATTAGCTGAACACGTTTTAATATTTATTTAATTTTTGTTGATCGAAATCAGCCATTATAGTTTAAATCATTGTTTATTGCTTTCTTTGGCCTACGAAAGAAACTACTTAAGCATACAAACAAAACACTATATCTAACTGAGTATATGCCGTTAGGTATTTTCTACATGGTAAATGTACAGAGACTATAATTTAAATTAGACCTGAAATATATCTTGGGAAACAAAACAAAAGGTCATACATATAAATCATACTTACTTAAATCAATGACTTTAATTAATTCATTTACTTATTTCTGGAATTACGAAATCAATTATTGGAAATTGATGAATAAAAGAAATATTTTATTTAATTAAGAGACATTTTCTTCAAACGATTTCCACATAACCATTTCCTAAATAATACAATGAAAATACAACGAATGAAAAGAAAGAAATGCGTAAAATAAACTGTTTCTAGACCAAAAACGCGCAAAAATCTCACACACTCTTTTGCTGTTGGATAGAAGGCTCCACCTTCAGTTTGCTTCGCTCACCTACCTGCGTTGCAAAGTAAATGCAAACAGATAATTGTATACTCTGATATTTTTTACGGAAATTATGATTGATTAGGACTGAGACACTTGAATCAGGTTAGGGTGGTGGTGACAGTTGTGACTTAGATCTTGCGTATGTACAGGAGTTTCAGAATTTTTGAATGAATGGCAGGAATTTTTTTATATAATAGAGAGGCGTCACTTACCGCCGGAAATACATTTGAAGATGTCTTAAAATTAAAGATAACACGATATATGTTTCAGACTATAATATTAACAAGTTTCGAAGAGAAGACTTTAAGTTAGTTTAGGCTAGGTTTTTATTTAATAAAAATTAATTTTATATACCTTTAGTACATATTTGTAACAGGTTTTTGTAACAAAAATTAATTCATATTTGTTTTGAAAATTATGATTTAAGTTATTTTATGGTAGGTTTTATGAATCGTTTTTACATACTTATAAAGTTTTTATTACGTAAAAGGAGTTTGTATGAATTAGGAAGAGGAGGCTTTAAGATTATTTAGGCAAGGGCTTTTATACATTTGAATACAAATAACTGAATATATATAACTGAGGAATATTTTCTCTATCTTTTTTATTCTTCAATTTTCGTAATCGTGTATTGCTTTTCTATATCTATAACTACACAGCAGGATTACATTTTTATTAGCAAAATTAATTATTGCGTTGGTTAATCTTCCTAAAATAAAATCTATACAGATTATATTGTTGAAAATCTGGCAACGCTGTTATATCTGTCAGGTTAGTATGTATGATGACTGAATGTTCAGTATGTGAATTCTCTTATTCAACTTTTGTTCATCCTCTTATTTCTTTTACACTTGTTTATATTTGATTTTTGTAAGTCAGTGGATTGTAGTTTCATTATATTTTTTTGGAAAATGTGAGTTTTATTTTCATTATTTAAAAATTGATTGTCAACCACAGCTACATAATTACCATTCTATCAGTTGATCTATGTATTTAAATGTATAAATAGCATTATTTTAAACTATTTATAGATCTAAACTTTCTTTCAAATTAATTGTTTGTAACTTTCATTATTTTGCACCTTATGATGCAGTAAGCATACAGAGCTCATTTAGTTCTACGTACTCAAATTATATACTATAATGATATACGAACACTTAAAATAACAATAAATTATTAGTAATTAAGTTTGTTCGGCTGCCCAAAACTGTAGATTTGTCTGACAACATAAACCCCTGCCTAAAACAATATAGGTTTACACAGTACACGATAATTTAGATCTTACTGACACTTCCGTCTGGGTTGTCACCCCCTCTTTTAACACAAGGGGTGGTTTACTGACACCTTCCCCTTCAGTGATTATTATTATTTAGTTTCAACTGTAAATTAGATTGGACCCACCAAGACGTTTCAGGTGCAATGCTATGATTACTGAATGAAGCAGTTTAAATTGAACTTGATGGTGGGTCGAGATATTTAGTTCATAAGTTGTATTAGCTTTTGCGGTAGCCTATTAACTGTAGGATTTTTATAATAGACGTCTGACTGCAACGCTGTGAAACACGTAATATAACAATGGTAGTATATCCATTGAAATAAAATGTATTTATTGTTCGATGAGAAATCATTCTTGTAAGGAGTTGCCTTATACATAAAAAGTCAGACACAGTAATTATCTAAGAGCAACTCAAAATAAGATAAACTATAGTACTTACACAAAATCATAAATCAGATAAAAATATAAAATATCCTGAATGAAACGGAAAGTTTTTCATAAAGAGAGCAATTTACAGACTTCTTAAAAACTCTGAAAACCATGTTAACCGGGCAGATCGAAATAAACTTTAATAGAAATTAAATCAAATATGATTATCACTCAAAGAAACAGTCTCACAGTACTAAATTATTGGTATTACAGCTAAAACAAGCTCATTAACAATTGAATACAACCATCATCGACAATGACATCTCGGAATACTTCAAATGTAGAAAAGACTCTATATTTAGGGCCGCCATTTTGTTTTGGGTGGTCCGATTTTTATTTTTTTTATGTAATTTTCCTAATCTTAAATATACCTTTAAAATGATGTATCACAGGACCATACTTCCCATTTAAAAATTTTGAGTGGCCCCCAAAATCCCCCATTTTTAGGGGACACTCAAAATTTCCGATTGCTTCAAAAGATACTTTGGGCTAAGTTAGTATCGTTCCCCAAAGGATATTTGTTTGTTTTAACAATCACAACAGTTAAAGGGGGGGGGGGGGCTTTTAAGACACCTGGTATATATAATTATTGCATAAATATGAAAGTATGACACACTGACAGTTTGACGGACCTGGACCAAATATGGCATAGTGGTTAATTATATGTAAGAGAGAGCTAACACAGTGAAAATTATTTCGATTAATTACATTAAAGAGGTTAAAATGAGGGAACTACCCCAAAACGATAAACATTTAATTCCTTTAGAGACCTGACATTTTAACCATTGTTTCTTATGTGATGCTTTAAAAATTAGAACACTCGCATTTTGATTATTTGTATTCAAAGAATGAAAACGGCTATACCAACACCTAAAACATAAATATTAATATTTTACTTATCTTGAAGCTAGAGAGCTGAAATGTGGTTCAGGTATTTCATAAATAACACATAGAAAAAGTAAACCTAAGGGGTTTAAAATAGTATAGCTACATAATAAATATAAAGTCCACTAGCCTAACAAATTAGCTGAAATTTTATACATTTTATAAGTGATGTATAAGAAAAAAAACCTACTTTCGTTTACTTAAGTCTAAGCGCTAAAATGGGAAAACTACCCTTAAAAATAAATAATAATTCTTACACTTGCTACAAAGCTAGATACCTGAAACTTGACACATATTACTATTAAATTATATAGAAAGAAAAACAATTGCATTTCGATTTTTTGCGTCTGAGGCATAAAATATTTCCGAAACCAATATTTGAGGTAAAATGTACTCTTAGAAGTTAAATGCACTTCAAACCTTGATTTTTCAATATTAATCTAGGAAAGAAAAAACTATTTCATTTCGATCAATTGCGTGTTAGAGGTAAAATATTGTAGCTAATATTAAGTAAAACGTACTCATAAGTACCAGATTTTAAATTTTAAAGTTTGTTCGGGAGTTATGAGTAACCATCTGGCGGAAAAATGATTTTTACCGCTTATTATGTATGTAAGCTTAAATGGAAAATATAAAAAATTGGACGAAGCTTACTTTGGGGTTTTGGGGCAGGGAACTCGAATTTGAATTAGTATTTTATATTGCGTGCAACGGCTGGGCTTAATATTTACCCTATATTCCTTTTATGTAGGGTATTTATCCATATCTGCATGTGTACTGCTAGTTGTTGATAAACAAAAATATTCTTCGATAAAGCAACTTTATTAGCCATCTTAAGTAATCGATAACCACATACAGTTATTAATTAACTAATGAAGCTGTGTTTTTGTTATTATTAACTATTACAAAATAATTAAAAAAAATTTTTTTATAAACTCCATTGTCAAGATGAAAATTCTTATTATAAATAACATTTACTGAATTGTTATGATTTATAAAACATTAACTGAAAAAATAACGTCTTATTGAATAAGCAGCTTGTACTCCGTGAAATGGGTTTAATAATGGTTGTTTGATGATATCTTTTTTTAATAATATAAAATTGCTTTACATTTTTTTTAAATCTTAAACATCTGTAGGTATGTTTTTAATTATTTTACCACGGCTAGTTAGGTGTACTACATTCAGTTCTTTAACACAATTAACTAAGAATTATACATCAGTTCATTACCTGTAACTATCAACTCATAATATATTTGATATTCTTATACTTTAGTGATATTCAGAGAATGATACATGGACTGATTGATGGATGATATTAACAAGATGAATGAAGAGGAAATCTTTAAGATTTGATATTTGATTGTGGTATAAGTATCGAGAATGTTACAATCTTCAGTTTTTATTTTATATGATGGAGGAGGCTTTTTTAAATTCCACCCACCAAGTTTCTGGAGATGTAATTATTTATTTACCAATGCAAATGTTCTGATCAAATAATACAAGTTAAAATTATTCCATGTGATAATTATTTGAATCTCATTTTTGTAACAGATGATATCAATTTATTTACTTACACTGGTGATTTACCTTTTTTTGAGAGCTGGCAACGAAGTCCTATTCACCATGTTCTTCTTCTTGGTTTTCCTTCAATAATACTTTTTGTAACTCCGCTTATCCTATTATACATACTTCTATTATCATACGCTTGAATATTTTAATTCTTATTCTGCCCTATATTTTGTTACTATTACTATGGATAAAATTTAGGATAAAATGATATTTTTATAATAAATATCTGAGGTACATACGGTTTTTTTAACTGAACAAGATACCTTTATAAGTGCGTCCAAGGTCTGGTGATCGATAAAATGTTCTCCTGATATGATTTAGAAGTCGGTTAATTGATATTTTTGAACTTCAGTACTCATATAGTATTTTTTAATCCATACACTATCTGTCAAAAAGAATAAAATATTGAATTAAACAGAGAAAACAATAATACTTTTAACGTATTATTTGATGATTATAATAAGAAACTATACTACGTTTACACTTATTTAACCTTATAATTCCAAAACTGTTGCTATAAATGATGTTTCCATTTCGTACGAGTCTTGAAAGTCTCGTAGAACTAGCATCGTCTCGACTGTGCGTGTCTTTACCATTTACTCGATGGAATCGCGTTTTGTCTCGAAAATGTTACGTGACCAGTGAAATCTAATTTGTACTTTTGCAGTGAACATTGAATTACAATCAGTTCGTTCGAGTTTTACGCCAACTTTTTACAAATTCACGAAAATACAACAAACTTGTACAGATATTTTACCGTCCAGATGACACTAAATGCGGAAGAGTTTTAATTTTCAAACGAAGAAGCATGCCATATATTTTGACACGTGTGAAATGAAATAGTAAGTTCACTGTAACCTCAAAATAACAACCCACAAATTTAATTTACAATGTAACAATTCATGTTATGAACATGTTTTCGTGAATAACCAATCGAGTAACGACGGTACAAGTCCGGTCATGTGCAGAGGAATTATGTTATAACCCGCGCATGCACAATGAACGTCTTGTTTACGAGCGTAACAAATCAACACAGGGCATTCGTAGAAGGTGTAAAATACATTTGTTAATTGTCTCGCTTAATTTGGCACGTGGCCAACAGCTGACTGTTGCATCAGTTAGTTGAGTTATGTCAAGTGTTTATTAAATTGTCAAAGTTGCTGTCTTGTGTTGCTATAAAACCTCTTGACTTTGAGGTTATGTTGCACATCCTGTTTCATTGCGGTTACTTATTTTGGCTGTCATGATTCGAGTATAGGGTTTTTAAAGTTAATTAGAGATATATAGAGTATTTCAAAATGAAAGGTTTGGTTTAAAAAGTACGTTTATTGATGAAGACATAACCATTGTTCGAATAAACAATATATTTTTTGGTATTGCCGTATGCCTCCACCTATTTCGTACGCCAATAAACAACTGTTCCAAGTCTAGTAGACTGGACGAGCTTGAATAACCACTGCGCCACTCTACTACAGCAAAACACAGTATTACCGTAAGCACTACAGCACTAACACGAAGGAATAATAATCCTTCCATAACGTTTAACGAAAGTTAATTTGCTTTAGTTTTCCTGTACGAGTAACTCTAACATATGGGATTTTCTTAACAACTACTTATAACAAATTGCAAAAAAATAATTGTTCTGATTTAGTTAAATACAGCCCTTGTAAACTATATAAAAACCTTTGAATACCTCAAATAATGTTTTTTTTTATTTATTCGACTCTGACCACACAATATTTGCAGTAACATAGTTTTTCAGTTCCCATTTAATACAAATTATCAATTTCAGATTATTGGATATAAACTATAAAATTACTTGTATTATGATGTATATTTTTTAAATTAGTAGACCTACTTTTTATGGTGCGACTTGATAAAACATGGCATTTCAAGTATCTCTTAGAGGAGAGTTATTGTTTTATCTTCTAAGAAACTAGAGCCTTCAAAAACAAAAATAAAAAAAATCGAAATTTTAAATTCCAGTTCACACAAAAACGATCGAAATTTAAAAAACAATTGAAAAATACGCAAATAATACAAAGTCTTAAATTTATGTATACAATATGAAAACGTAACACAAAAATGGGGTTTCTTTTAGAAAATTTAAAGTTGGCCTCCATATCATTTTAAAACCAACACGTTATACAAAATGGACATTCCTGTAAAATGAGAAATTCATACCTTTGTTGGAAGTCGAGAAATCTAGTCCACTCTGTATGTACGTTTAATACCACTGGTATGATTTAGGCAAAGTTTATAAGAATATTGAATGCTACATTCCAACATAAAAAACAAAATGTTTTGACAACCTGCAATTAAAAAAGTTTTTCGCAACTACAGTTTTTCGGATAGTGATACAGTAGGAATCTAAAGGCCTTAATCTGACATGAATGACGTGACGAAGGAGAAGGAGAAGAAAAAGACGACCGTCTTGGCTGTGAATAGTCATGTCAAATTAGAGGTCATCACGTCAAATAATCATCGTGGTACGTGAAGGTCTGAACGAATTTTACAATATTAAAGAAAAAACATGTGAAGTAATTTTTTTGTAGTTTCCTAAAACTTAAGGCAGTGTTCATCGTTAAAAATGTTCCAAAATAGTGTCAAAAACATGCTTTTCTTAATATACTACGTTAAATTTTGATTTTGGTATTCCTAAATTTAGTAATTTTTATTTAGGTATTGCATTGTTGTTGACCTTATGTTTTAAAAAATATCAGTACAGTACAAGACTCAGTCTTATTTTTACTAACTCTCTCTTTTGAAAATTAGTATTTGTTTAAGTTTGCTTTCCCAGTTATTATTTTTTAAATTTGATTTATTTCTGCTACTAGTTTTTGTTTGATTGATGTGTTTATTTCAGTGTTGTTTTTCCAAACTCTGATTCCGAATATTGTCAATGCAGCACTAAGCTTGCACTAAGGTTGTTTTATTTTTGTTTTATGTATTTTTTGTTTGTGTAATTGTATGTTTTCTATTATAATTTAAATATTGTATTATTATTTAATTTAATAATTAATTAATTTAATATTGATTTACTATTTTGCTATGAACATGTGAATATGGAAACATTATTCATATTTCTCAACGTGGCAATAATCATATTTTAATTTGTATTCTATTGGCAGAATATAAAAAGAAATTCCCCCAGGAAACACCGAACAATATTTAACACATTAATTCTACGACCCAGGTATTAAGTGTAAATATTGTGTTGCAACAAACAAAAATCCTTCCGCATAAAAACATAAAATATTTATAATATCAGTTTTATTTACTGTAAAAACGGTCCACAATGATTATGAACGGTACATCCTGTTCATATGCAGTCTGTTCCAGCATTTCTTATATCGAGTCATTGTAAGTTGAACAAATTTTACAAAGTTTCCTCTGTGTAAAAAACGCTGACATAACTTTTATCAATGTTAACACAGCCGTCACACGAATAGCGTCGTTATTTTACAAGACGGTGAATACCAACACTACTAGGAAACCAAGATCTTTTGTTTCAATTGTAACGTTTTATTAACTGCCGTTAGGTTGCGGTAATTCTAAAGAAGTAAAATAGGAGCAGCGTATAATAATAAATAAAAATGATAAATAAACAGTGCTATGCGAGACTTCGCGAATATATTCCGAGCATACCCTTTGGCAAACTAAAAGAAAAAAGGGATATAAGCATTGTACAAATAAACCGATCGCCAGTAACAACGCTGAAACCTTCTCAACTGAATCTTAACAGAATGGATGAGCGCATTTAACCACTGTGCCACTCTGCTCCCCTGAACCGGTCAAAACCGTGTGAAGACCATATGTATGTTTGGAACGAGAAAATAAACTGTGAAAGATAGATCGTGAAATGTTCAGATTTGCTTATAAAGTAAGGAACCCTAAAAAGCAAATATAACAAAGATTTCAATTTCCCAATTCCAAAACATTAATTGCAAAATCATGGCTTTTAACAAATCCTAAAACGTGACTACCAGCGCCTCCTGTAATCCCGTTTTCAATAAATCACCCGTTAACCCGCCCCCTTTGTTTACACTGGATGCAAGTAGCGTATGATTGTTTGAATAATAGACTTGACGAACAATAGCTAGACATCTCGGAGCTAATTGGATCGTCGGGTCGACAATATCGGCCTATTGTCCGTGCATCCACTCCACTCCCGCTCAAGTAGCCTCTGGTGAAATATTGATCCTCTTTGCGTTTTATATAGAGCGGGTTCCTCGTAGTCCTACACTGGATCGTTTAAAGTTTGAAAGAGGGATGTTTTGCTAAAATGTCATTTTGTGACGAAAAGGGGTCTATTGGCCATCCCATCAGATATGGTTCGTTGTGAGATTCGAGTAAATTAACTGAAAACAAACCTATCAACGGAAGTGCTTTTGCTAGGGTTTATTATAGAAGTCAGAACACTTGTAGGGTTGTATGTATGACCGTCTGTCACAGATGACGATACAGTTTTAAAAATGCTATCCCACACATAATCCTTATCAAACAGTATAAAACATATTTGATTGTGACTTGTTAGAGGACCAACATTTTTTTACAAATATTTTATGACACTGTATGTACTATCGAATGGACTTTGAAAGGGCTTTATAATAAGATGTCTAAACATTTGTATGATATGCAGTTTTCTAGATAAGAGGGTGTTTTTAAAGTAAAATCCGATTGCGAATCGTGTTTGCACAGGGTGTCAGGTAATTCCGATTCGATTTCAACCACTCTCGGCCAGCCCCCACTACTCTGCCAGTAAGTTTCAACTCTCTATCTGTTTTGGTTGGGCTGCATTCTTGTTGCTGCGGAAGTGTGTTCCGTAATTCAGGGTTTAAACGTAAAACACGTCCGTTCTGTTGAAATTAAATTTATCGATAAATTGTTGAAGTGTGTGGGGAAGGTATAATGAATGATGGAAATGTGCGTAAATGGTGAAGACTGTTCAATGAAGGAACGACAAATGTATCACGATGGACTTAAAAAGTTGTTGAGAAGATTCGTCAAAATCGGTGCTTCACTATTAACGAGTTTCAAAAAAAAAATTCCCCTTTAATTTCACGATCAGTAATTTTTTAAATAGTTTCTGATGTACTTTAATAAAAATAAATTTGTGCAAAATGGTTGCCAAAAATGTTGACGCAAGAACACAAAACAAAGCATTAGCACATTCTTTGTATTTTTTTGGGGCGCTATGACGAGGATGATGATAAGTTCTTGAGTTACATTGTGATCGGTGATGAAACTTGGATTGCTTACTATACTCCAAAGACTAAACGTCTCTCCGTTGAGAGATATCATTAAAATTCTCCAACAAAATCCCAAAAAGTATGGCCACAGTTTTTGGTAACAGGGAAGGCGTTCTTTTGATAGATTTCCTGCAAAAACGAATTAAAATAATGCTGAAAGGTATTGTGCAACAATATTAAAGCTTTAGACGCGCAATTATAGCCGCCGGAAAGACTCCTCTCAAACGACGTCATTCTGCTTCATGACAATACTCAACTTCACGTTGCGGAAAGGACAATGTCTTTTCGATGGGAATTACTGGAACATCCAGACTCACACTTTCATCTAATCACCTTATTTTTGAAAGAACTGAAGCTAAAATGTAAAATAACAGTGGTGTTTATGTGCTGTCTTTATTAGCTCAAATGACACTTAAGATGACGAGTTCTTCGTTGACACACGTCTGACTGGTACATTTGAGCGAAAATAAGTATTTTTTCATTAGAAAGTTAATAAAACTTTACATGTATAATTTCTTACCGACATGGTTATTGTTTAGAGGGTCAGTTGAAAATGTTGTGTATGTTGATGCATTGCTATCAAGTCTCAAGACCAAGTTCTGGTCTAATAAACAGAGTGTATACTATAAACTTACCCATTCTATCTGTTTTTACCACCTTCATCATTTTTTTAATTTCTGATAATGTTACAAAATTTAAAACTAAGATTGAAGACCACCAAATGACATTACACGAGACATTTGAACGATACAACCGTTCAAATGATACGGGGTTTAAAAAGTGAATATTTTACTACACCCTCTTTCACTCAACAATATTATGAAGGTGAAGAATTTAAATTTGGCATGGTAGGTCTTAGGTTACAAGTTAAAATAAAATAAAAATAGTGAAACTTTTCTATCCAAATAAGGCCTTACAGGCCTGATTCAGGAAAGGGTAATTGGGTACGTTATGAATGTTTTCATTTAAAGTACATGTAAATTTCCTCATCATACATTGCTGAATTTGTTCTTTCGTGCCAGCCAACTCGAAGGCAATTCTCATTCTGAATGGAAATTTAACTTAATCCAAAATATCTTCATCCTTAAATTAACTTAAGTGAACTTGGCAAGTTTGTTCTTCTTAAGTCAATCATTGGTGATATTGATTTTAATTTTTAAATTACCTTAAATTTTACATTGTTGAATTTGTACTTTATTAAGAATCTCTTCAAGAAAATAACTTGCCCCATTTGTGGAAAAGTCATTTTTTTCTAGGTTGAAAATTGTATTCGGTAGTTTTAAAACAATTGAGGCATTCAATTAGACTAAGAATAAGAGGCAGCTAAAATGGCCCGGAAGAAGATGTATCACCTTAAGCTTCAACTGTAGATCTACTCTGTTGTTCAAAGATCTTGAAAATATATTCTACCTCACTATTTTCACGAAGTCTGTTGGGAACTTGGGAGCTGAAATTTGCAACATATTATTCTTAAGTGAATATAAGAAAAGAAACCAGTTGCATTTCTATTACTTGAGTCTAAGAGTTGAAATCGGATAACTATTTTAATAATTCGTACACCTGCTGTGAAGTTAGAGACTTGACAGTTATTACCATTAATTAGCGCTTACTGGCACATAGCTATAATCATATATGTAATCGTATTGGAAAATATAAATCGATTTGGACGAAACTTACTGTGCGTTTGGAATCAGAGAACGTGGATCTAAAATCGTATTTTGAATTTATTTATTCAAATCCGCGTGCGTAGCTACGGGTACATGCTAGTTTAGTAGCCTATGTTTAAAGTTTGTGCGTTTAATTTGTTTAGAAAGATTTAACTAAAAAGAACTAAAACCTCTCAGCTGTGTTATCAATGGAAAACTATTTCACAAAAGTTTTTATTCCCTACAGCTTCCTGTAAGTATCTCTTATTCCATATGTTTACAACTTTTTAACAGCGGTTATTTAAGAAATCGTGTACGAATTGGTTTTCGAGCAAGAATTTTAGGAATACCTTTAAAAACTTTATACCAGATAATTCTAAAAGTGTGTTATTGTATAAAGCAATTAAATTCAATAGCACTCCTTATCAAATAAATTTGACTCGATTTCCTTTAAAAACACGACATTATCATTACCGTAGTAAGTATGCTGGCTATTACGTTTTGACCCAAATTAGTCGCCCTTGAAGATGCTAAACAACGGGGATTAATTAAAGATGTACCCAGAGAGGCACAGGCCACTGTCTACAGAACATATGTTGTCTCCCCTCTCGCCCCACACCCAAGACTCATTCATTTCAAAGGGCTTTGGATAAATTACCGATCAAAACTAGCACACGCACAATATCATCCCCAGAACACATGTTCAGGTGGTTGTTTTTGTCCGGGACTATTTCTTTGTCTGTTTCTTAGAGTTGATTTGTTTTTGATTCCCGTAAGATGTTTTTAGTTTATGTTGTAAAAAAGTATCTTTACTTTTTAGAATAATTATTTAGCTTTTTCATTTCTTTCCGCCTTTCGCAGTTCCATCATTTATATTTTTTTTTTAGATTTCAAACTAAACAGATATAAAAAAAAACATTATATTCGAACCTTAATATACAAGAACACTTTTCAAATTCTTACCGACTTGTTAATTCAGTTATTAATTATATTCAATAACTAGAGACACCACAGGACGCTTCGATCGCAGAACAAGGTGTAGGATATGAGCAAAATATAGGAAAACCACCCTAAAATATTTTTACCATACCAAATAATATTAAATTCGGCAATAATAGTAAATTTAAGTTGTTTCATAAAGTTGTTTTATATGTACAAAATATAAAATGTTTACATTTGGAAGTTTTTTTAATTACTTTTACAGGTCAAAATGTGTCTAACAGCACCCTAAAGAACTTTACCCCACATTTTATTAAATTTAAAAAATGCATATTCCTGTTTTTTCTGCAATTTTTTAGAGGCCAAAGATGGAATATTTGTACATTTCTTAGTTACCTCTACTGTGTGTTAAATTTTATTCTTGACGGCGTTTTGGTTTAGGCCAGGTATTTTTATATGCCAGTGAGTGAATGTAAATGGTTAATGGGCTTCTGTTGTTAGTAAAATATTAGTCTGGCTAATTTCTGAAGCCATTTAACTCAAATATTGATAGCGTTTATTTTCTTCATTTTAGATAATAGTATATTATAACACTAATATGAAAAATGGTTTTTTTACTATGGAAATTCGTTCAGGTAGCAAAAATTACTTTTGGGACCAGTTATAAACGCTTATTTATATTATACAACTAATAAAAATATTTTATTACAAAACATTTCAATCTAAAGAAGCTCAACCGAGGCTACTAAACTTGGTTTCTAACGTGTTGCTTTTATTGGAAATGTCTACAACTATTTAATTTTAAAAATAGGTTATACGAATTATTGTTGATATTTATATTAATTGCTTGTTCGGATCTATATTTTATAGTAAATCTAGATTATTTTACTTAACGCTTTCATCAGCTGACTTTTAATGAATTTTTGTCTAGTAAGATTCAAATTAAATGATTCATAAAGTTGTATATTTTTAGCATTTAAACTTTAATCATACCTTCAACCGTTTCAATGAGGATTGCCATTTTGAAACGGGATCAATTAAACATTTAAAATGATGTACCACACGACTTTTGTTGTTATTTTGAAAATAAAAAAGAGAATTCTCAACAAATTATTCATTTTGGGACTTTGGAAGTTGATCAAAATATTTTCCGAAGATTGTTCAGGTGGAAATGAATCATTGAAATATCACAGACATGCATTGGTTTTAAAGGGCTTAAATTTGAGGTATCACAAACCACATGTATCCATTAAAAATTGTATGAAAAGATGGTGGGAATTGAAGGAGAGGTTTTGGGATTTTGTAAATAGGGCTTCTAAGATTTTTCTTAAAGAGTGTCCCGAAAGAAGATGTTTAATGAATGAGAACATCCTAGCAAAAAAAAAAAAAACGTTAATTGCTGGGTAGTCTTAGTGCTGGGTAGCCTTAGATAAAAAATCTATTTTATTGAGTATTGAGTATAGTTAAAAAAATTTAATAAAAATAAACTTAAAAAAATAAGTTAATTCGAGTAAACAGCTGATTATTCTTCCAACACTGAACATCTTCAATAATCTGAGCTGATCGTACAAATAATTTATTATTACAACCCAAACTTTTTTTAAATTATTTGTATATTTCAGTATATTTCCACACTTTTGAAACCACTTTCTCTGGATTCATTTGTTACGCACTAGCAGGTAATCGAGGCTTTGCTAACAGTTATGAATAAATGAATTAAAGGAATATAGGGTAAATATTAGGTCTTAGTATTACACGCAATTCAAAACATTGATTTCAGATCTGAGTTCTTTGGCCCAAAAACGTATTATGATTTCCGTTCAATCGGTATGTTTCCCATTTTACATGATCTGCTATGCGCAAGTAAGCCGTAAAAATCAAGTTTTCCGAATGTTAGTTAGTCATAATTCCTGAACGAATGTGAAAATTAAAAATCTGACTTTGAGATTCACATCTATCAGTAGCTTACATTTTACCTAAAACATTGGCTACGAAAAATATTTTACATCGTAGACGCAAATAATTGAAAAGCAATTGTGTTTTCTTTCCTATATATAACTTAAGAGTAATTTGAACCAAGTTTCAAGTCTAAAGCTTCATAGAAGGAATAAGCGTACGAATTATTATCATTTTAAAGAGTAGTTTTCCCATTTCACCCCTTAGGCTCAAGTAATCGAAATGCAATTGGGGTTTCTTTCCTGTGCATCACATAAGAAAATGTATCAAAATTCAGCTCTCTAGCAAGTTAGTAGAACTTAGTCTATGTACTTGGCCCCATTTAACCCCTAAGACTATACTGAACGAAATTCGATGAGGTTAAATTTTAATAAATGTATCAAATTTCAACTCTCAAGCTTCAAAGGAAGTAAAACAATGAATTTATTGTTTTAGGGGTTGGTATTCCTGTTTTCGTCCCTTAAGCACAACTAAAAAATGCGAGGGCTATAATTTTTGTATGTATCTCAAAAGAAACAGTTGTGCCGAGTTTTAAATTTATTCTCATGTATTGTTTTATGGTATTTACCTCATTTTATCTTCTTAAATATAAGCAATTGAAATAATTTTTGGTCCTCCTTTTGCTAATTAATCAAACTCTAAATTTTGCCCTAACCCGACAAACGGTCTGGTAGTGCGTATGACACCACTTCAGTATCAATATTAAAACAACGAAAAACAAAGGGTCTAAAAAAATAACAAAAATTAAAATTGTATTAAAAGAGATATGTAATAAACAAATATTACTTTTTGAAATTATTTTAGGCCTAGGCATAAATGTATTTAAAATTATTTGTAAATTTCTTTCTGCTTAAGTAGAAGAGCTTAGGTTATGTAAGTTCACACTAAGGTTGACGTGCGAAGCACGCAGTGGTCTCCTGCAGTGTTTAGCTAATAGACTAGTACTTTTAGGTTTAATCATTGATTTAGTTTGTATTTTAAACGTTGAAGGCTATAGAAACAAAAACAATGTTAATATTTATTAATTTTTTCTCAATATTATTTCTTCTTTAAACTTTCATATTATTGCTATTTATTTTTAATTTCAGAGAACTTTAATCTTGTAAGGAAACTAGGACGTCTCAGATTCCAGTTGCGCCCGTAGACGATGGAATGCGTAAAATAACCACGATGCACCGAATTCCCACAACTTGCCGGTATGTATAGCTTATTAGTTGGCAACTATTGACTGGGTTTTCGGGTAGTTTGATGACTTTGTAACTCTGAAGCAGGTACAAACTGATTGGTTAAGGTGGCAGAACTGCGGCGCCAAACTAAACATCACGAAGTGCGTTAGTTAATCTATAAACCAGCATCTCTATGCATGGATAGGTCGCTACTATTAAGGTTGAAAAAGCGTTTGCCTGCGAATACTATTTAGTTTTTTATTTACCTTAGGATTTTAATAAGTCTGTAACTGTAATGCCAGCATGATGATGATGACTCACAACGCGTTTGAATATTAAAATCGTTATTTCGAGAAACTGAGCTAGTAGCTCTCTATATAAAAGACAATGGTTAAGTGTGAATGTATTATGTGAACGATAAAAATGTTCTCAATGACCATTTGACGGATTTGGACTAAATTTGGCTTAGTGGTTAATACGCACAAGACGTAGCTAACTCCTTCAAGCTTATTTTTATTATGGAGTAATTACCGCTAAGCAATAAAAATAAGGTCTACAAACTTGCCACAAAGTTAGAGAGTAGACATTTGTCACTTATTAATCTAAAGTGTTACATAGGAAAACGACATTAATATTTTGATAACTTGCGTCTAAGGGGTGAAATGAGAGTAACAACTCATACATAGGCCTACAATAAAAATACGTTTGTAAATTTCATATTTCCCTTGCAGCCAGAGAACTGTTGTTTGACATAATCAGAATAACAATAGTAATGCACTAGTATTTTATTACTTGCGTCTACCGGGTTCAAAATGAGGAAACTAGTCATAAAACCCTTGTATGTTAATATACGTTTTTTGAAGAGAGCTGAAATTTATACAAATATTTCTTCAATGATAAAATAATTAACCCATTCACGATTTTGTTAGTTGCGACTAAGGGGTAAAATGGAGTAACTACCACTATACTTTGGAAATAAATTCAACCAACTTTCCATGAAGCTTTAGAGCTGAAATTTGGTATATATTATTCTTACCTGATATACAGGTAGGAAAATCCACTTGCATTCGATTACTTGTATATATAAGAGGTTAAATTGGATAACTAATCCTTCAAAATCTATATAAATGAAAATGTAATGTGCGCTTCTCCGATTTAATCTCCGAAAGTTCTTCACCCATTGCTTTGAAATTTTGACACAAAACTTTCATTTGAATATAAGCGTGTTTTTATATACGGTACTTTTAGAAAAACTGCAGCATCTATTGAACAACAAAATGCGCCATATATTTATTGACTGTAATAAAAACAGCAGCTGGCTGTTTCCTATATAGAGGTAAAATTTGTTTGTTTGTAGGCCTATATAGGGGAAAATCTCTGGAACTACTGAACAGATTGAAAAAATAGTTTTACTAATAAAAATCTACATTATCCCTGAGTAACTTAGGCTAGAATTCATATCGATAAAAACATTTTTTATTTCAATATATTTGTAAATTTAGTCGGAACAAATTCGCACTATCAAGTTGGGCGTTAAACCCATACCGTCTAACAGCTGCAATACCAATAAATAAGCAACATTGTGAAAAACTAAAAAAACGAAAATTGAAAAATGAAACTCATATCATTCAAAACGTACACAAAGATGAGCACACAAACATGAATTACATGTGTATGTTGCCGTTAAGGCAGGTAAAATAAATTAAACATAATTTTAGGTTAGGCCTAGACTGATGAACCAACTTCTTGAATGTATTTACATTCATTACCATAGCAATCAATTGAATAAAACAGATAACAGTTGATCCGGATGTCCATCTTAGTACAAAATAATATTTTAAGTTATGCTGACTGAAGTTTTCATACAACTGCCGCCATCTTGAAACGGACAGTTGTATGAAAACGAAATTTTAATGGCATTTATAAACTACCTGCAGTAACAATCATACCAAATATCATGATTTTCTCTCAAACAGTTTCAAAGATATTAAGGCTTTGGGAAAAAACACATACAGACAGATAGACCGAAAACGGAATGAGATAGGACACATTTTATATTACATTTTTTGTTTCTTTTGACATGTTGAATAACGTGATAAAGTTTGTTCATATCGTTGCAAGACCCTGTATACTGTATTTGTATTTAAGTGTGTACGTTTTTTACGTACGTTTTATGGTGTGACCTGATAATTGTATTATCTCCTAACCAAAAGTAGCTACAGCCTACCAAATAAAATGTCCATTTAAAAATGTTTAAACTAGCAGAGAGTTTAGAGATGTGAAGCGATCAAACATAAAAACAATAAAGCCGAGAAATTCAGGCGCTTTCCTGTAAAGTGGGCTTATTTGATCGAAATTGCAACACATTGTTCATCAGCTGATTCAAAAAGTGAACAAAGCAATCGAGCTAGGTAACAGTTTTAAAATGTTTTATAATTGAATTAATACTCCTGCTGCTTAGATATTATAAGTGAAAAGTAAATAATAACAAAACAACAAGTATTTACAGCCTTTGCCAGTTGATTATGAATAACATGTGTAACAAATTCAATATTGTTTTGGAAAATGTATTTTTAAGAAATTACGTCTTAACTAGCTTTACTAAGGTAATGGCTTCTGAACATTATTAACTTAACTAAGGTTTCATTTAAGCCTAACTGTATCTTGTAGTTATTTATATGAGAATATTATCAAACTCATAAAAATGTATATAGCCTAATATCATTTTGTATTATGTTCTGTACGTCAAACATTTAACTGCATTATATAATTACATTTTAAAATTTGATAATTTTGACATCTCATTGTGAATAGGTATTTTGTCACTGAATAAAATCACAAAGTTCGAAAACAAACACAGGTTTAATAATTATTTCATTAAGGTGACCTTCGTTTTTAACTGTACAGAAAAACAAGACAAAACTTTGATCAGCTATAAACTTATTAAAAGCACTAATAATTTAACTAATTATAAATCAGCTGATATTTGTAAATACAAATTACTAAAAAAACTCACCACAACGGTTTGAATTCAATTTACATAGTGTATTATTTAACACATTTGAAGTAATAAAATTACGCATTTACATTTTTACGGAGTGTTGGATGGTTTAAGTTACAAATGAATATATTTGAATGGTTCTCTCAAACTGAGGGCAAGTTTCTAGACAAAAACTTTCCCAGTAAATAACATGGGGAGTATTTTGGACTTTATAAATTGTATTTTTTAACAAATTTAAATGGAGTAAATTATCAATTTGATATTTTTCGGGAATAGTACAATGTTTAGGTTTCAAATTGGTACATTTGCCTTGAGCACACGTTAACTGGTTCTCCCAAATAAACGATAGTATTTACAAAAAAAACTTTCCCCATTTAAATAACATGGCATATTTTTTTAAACGACAGATATTTTGGATTTAGGTATATATTTTTCTGTAAGTCTGCAGTGTAAAACGTTTAAATTAAATCTTCATTTGTACATATTGGTTGCAAAAAGTAATGTGCCGAAAAGAAATTCCTTAGAATTAATATATAAGATACAGTAATTGTATTTAAGGTTGGGCCTGAACCTGAGTGAAACGTTACGTTAAATCGTGTGAGCGTATGGGAGTTGGCGTGCGAAGCAAGCATGGATCTCCCCTAGTTAATATTTAATTAATATATTGCCAATACACTAAATGTAAAATGAAGCGTCACTTTAAAATAGCTTATAATGAGGAATTGCCTAAAAAGTAGAGAATATGCTATACCATCAACAACATTTTAATTGTAAGGAGTTAAAATTGATAAATTACTTTTTATACATACTGTATTAGGTCGTCGGTACAGTCCTGCTTACAGCGCTAAGTACACGAAGCTTGAGGATTACAATGTCTTAATATTTCAATTAAACGGCGATAACGACTTTATTGTATAATTGCAGCTTACAAGTAGCATGTGATAAGCTTGTATTTACACGGAGTCTGCGCAGTGGTGTGCGCAGTATGATTGAAAGGTGTAGCAAGTGTCGAGAAGGAGAGAGAGAGAGAGAGAGAGTGGGGTCAGATAATTCTAACCTTGGTTAATTGGGTTTCACAGGAAACACTTCGCAACGAGTTTAGCTCGATCTATCCGAGAAAATAATACGTCTGCTTGATTCATGACGAAAACTAAATATTAGTAAATGAAATTTCCACCGATCATTCCTTTCCGTAAAGTTGTCCCAGTCGCAGTCACTATCAATTCACAAATAATTCCATATGCGAATACAGCTAAATATCTTGGTATGACCTTAGATACAAAACTTAGGTGGAAAAAACATGTCAAAAAGAAAAGGCAGGAGTTAAATATTAAATTGAAAAAGATGCAGTGGCTGTTGGGAAGACACTCTCACCTCTCTTTGCACAACAACTTGCTGATATATAAGCAAGTACTAAAGCCTGTGTGGACATGGTATCCAACTGTGGGGTTGTACCACGAAAACAAACATCAAGGTGATACAAACCTTTCAAAATAAAGTATTGCGTAGCATATGTAACGCTCCGTGGTATGTAAGGAACGATAACATTCATCGGGACTTAGGAATACATACTGT
The DNA here is from genome assembly GCA_018207615.1 of Philaenus spumarius. NCBI lineage: Eukaryota > Metazoa > Arthropoda > Insecta > Hemiptera > Aphrophoridae > Philaenus > Philaenus spumarius. The sequence goes on along the minus strand of JAGFPH010000197.1, from coordinate 466,805 downwards.
TGTAGAGGAAATTAAAACAAGAGCAACAAAACATAGTAAGAGATTGACTACACACACTAACGTGGAAGTTTTGCCGCTCCTCAGTTCCAGCTGGGATCAGCGCAGATTGAAGAGGACAAAGCGTTGTGACTTGATGTTGATGTGCTAGTGGAGCCTGGCTGATGAGCCAGATCTTGGACATACGTCTATGCTATTATTTGTTTGTATAAAGCTAAATTACTTGATGAGTCATGCGATAGTAATAGTATTGATAAATGTTGTTAATGTAAGTATTTTGTGTTTGTAAAAAATAAAAAATATAGCTTGATAATGCCGTCTGTGTAACGGCGAAACATGTCGCACAAAAAATAAGGATTGTTTGACAAACAAGGTATTTATAACCATTTATATATACATAGTTTTATTCGGTAAATATAAATTTTCATAATTTTTAAAACATTATTTTAAAACCAATTACTGTATACGAAATTCTTGGATATTTATAAAATAAATTATTATTGAGCTTGACGTGTGAGAAAGTAACTAGATAAAATAAAACCTGAACACAAAATCTCACAATAAATACGTTTACTATAAAAAAACTTCAAACGCGTTTCAACGACTGTAGTTATAATTTAATTACTGTATCCCGTGCATCAGTGAGGGTGGCAACATTGTCGTTTGAAGTTAGTAAACGAATTTGTTGTGAGGTTTTATTTTATCTTGGATATTTATTCATTCAATTATGTGAATAAATTTAGCTTACGTGCTTTTGTTTTATTTCTATCGTTTTGTTACACCTGCTTTGTATTCATTTCCCTACTTATTTAGGGATTGTTTCTTTAGTTTTCAGCTAGACTTATAACTTTATTTTCAGTTTTTTCGTTAGAATTCATTTTAAATACTTAGGTTAGGATTTTATTTGGAAATGTGTTAACGTAGTCCTCATTTTGTAACCATGTAACTATTGAAGGACATGTAGTGGAATTAACTGACGGACAAAAATTCAAACCTACTTCAGAACAAACATACACTTGATTGATTTTATTAGAATTTCTGTAATGACAGTCATTGCGAGTTTTAGGAAACCGTAAAAAATATAACTTTGCACAACCATTTAAAAAGGTTGGATGACTATTCCAAGTGATCGCCTCACCCTTTCAAATGTAAGCGTTTTAAATCCCGTTAAGCAATAATAACGGTAGCTTGAGCTTTGGGGACGTGCTGCATTATCTTCTTAAAAAATAAACAGTATTGCATTGTAAAAGTTTAGTTTCTGCTTACATAATTTTAAAAGCGTTCTAAGCTGTTCAAGTTTCAATTCATTATATTTCTGTTTTCAGTTTTTGTTTAGTTGAGTTAGGCTACTTATTTTGAGTGGGAGATTGTTCGAGGAAAATTGAATTTATTTGTTTTTAATTTGTAAAGTTTTTTCATTTATGAGTTACGTAGCAATAAATAAATGTAAAAGTTTGTTTACCGGTTTGTAATACTACTTACCAAAATGCTAAACATGTGAAATTTGTAGTGTAGGTAATTGTCAATTGCCATAGGGCACGCAGCGTAAAAATATTAAAATAAACATTTCAAATCTAAGGCCCTCTAAAAGGGTTTAATTTATAATTTGTTTAAACCTTTAGAGCTATTTAACTGGGATCTTTTTAAATCGATTACTTGACTATGTAAACTAGAGACGTAATTAAAGTTTGTCGCAAACGTGAAAACCCCAAATTTGTACAATAGTGATCCTGGGTTAACGTTTTTTAAATCGCCTCGGCTAAACTTTCAGTTGATTATAAGCTTCTGTACTATCAGTGGATTTATATTTGGCACTCGACTAAGCTTTTAAAATAAATAATTGTTAACTTGTACAACATATTTTATACACTTCAAAAGTTGTTTATTAATACAATTAAAACAAAAAGAACTAATTGCACGAAATCGTCCCAAGTTTGTTTATTTTTGATTTTCTTGTAATACTATAGTTCTTTTCTATTCTTTAGTTATACGTTGATTGAAGCCATTGTAACTATATGTGTATTTAGTACACCCTTCTCTAGCTCGTACATCTCCTCTCCTGTATTTAACACTAAGTAATATTCCATTCAATACATAACAGGTATACCACAAGGATAACAACTTGGCCCTACCATAGTCATCCATCCTCGCCTCTATAGATGCCCAAGCATTAAAACCCCAAAGTCAATATTGGTGCAGGTAATAAGTTACGGGCAAAGTAAACATAGTTATTGTGTCCAAGATCGGCTCCTCTTTGGGTTTCCGATCGGAATGTGTTCGGTTTAACGCCGATAATGTCTCAATCCCGTCCGTCACACGTTCGTGGCACGTTATCTGTGAGATTTCACGGACGAGTGCTTTCACAGACTCGTGCCTACCGAATAGACTCCATTTTAATCTAATTATCGACGAATAAAGTACTGTTAGAGCAATTTATAAAATCTTCTAATTTAGATGTAGATTGGTGGTCATCGATCCACGGTTATTAACCAACGTGAACAAAACACGGGTATCTATAATGGTGGGAGATATTGTTTGTAGAAGGTTAGTTAATTATTATAAAATGTTTGAAATAATAAAAGCTTGTCTACACCAAGTTTGTTCAAAGAATAGAAGAAGCTTTATGATCTTTTCTTAGAATTAAGACTTGTCTTATTTAATACAGATTTAATCATGTCTTTAATTTCTGTTCCTTATAGGCTATCTTGCCATAACTCAATTACCGGAGCAGTACGAGTTTGGATCGCGTAGCAATGGGACCGCCATCCTTCCAGAAATGCTACTAAAATTAACAATTCGCCAACAAGTCGTACACTCGTTCAATCATTGCTTGAATAATTTATACATTCGTGGTGGGGAGTAGTGGAAGGTAGAGATGGCTCCTAAGCACTATGGTAATGATGGTAGTACATCGATACTGAACGGTCACGTTTAAAATAAAGTTTTTCTTCTTCAAATTTTAGCTGCATTATTTTCGTAAATAGAGGGATATGGATTTTGAGAGGGACACCTAGAACCAGGAATTTTTCAAATTTCTAAATTTAAAACCAATATTTTGGGGTAGGGGGTGCCCATAGAGTCAATTTTGGGTTACGCCCCAAAAATGTCAGATAAGCGTCTAAAATATTTATAATGATGTTAGGTTAGACTCACTTGACCCTTGGGTTAGCGACCAAATTTGTAGGTTAACCTCCAAAATTTTACCCAATTTAAGAGAAACACATGTACTACATTTCGAGTTAAAATCCTTTATTTACCTGGAAACCTAACACGTAACAGATAGGAACAGAATTTCAAGTTTGTAGTTGTTTTTTTTTTACGGGAGTTTAAAAATTCCTTACTCTTGACGATTTTTGATGTTAGACATAAATTTCTTCCTTAGCGAGCCACCTACCACCCAAGCTGGAACTCCCTACGGAATTTCAGTTCTGTACGCATTCTTATGGATATTTTGAGATTATTTCGTTCCTTTGTGTATATTCGCTTATTTGTGTTTTAGTTTCAGATTATTTGTCTCAATTTTATAATATTTATATGATATTCTAATGGAACCATAAATAAAGATGAAAAAGACGTCTTATTAAGTAAAATTTAAAATTACATACACGAAGACAGTAGCCCCCCCCCCCCCCCCCCTCTAATTTGTACCTTTTACAATAACAGCAAACAAACAACTAATGGAGCCAAAATATTTGAAGTTATCCTAAACATAAGGTTCTGTACTTTAGTTAGGGGTTGGGGGATGAACCAATTATACCTTAACCGAACACTTTGTCGTGTTTTGGGGGTGGGAAAGGGGTGGATACTTTAACTTCCGATTGATCTAGAATCAAATCAGAGCAGCAGTAAAGGTTGATGAGACAGGACAGGGGTGGGGGTGAGGGTAGAGCACACAATTGGGGGGTTAGAACCGGAAATGCACTGTAATATCGGAACAATGGATAGTGTTATGTGAAGGGATAAAGGGTTAAAGTTAACTCGTCACCCAAAATACAACGTCTTACTTCTAGTTTGATTTGTTAAGTATTATTTAGTTCATTACATGAGGTAGGCCTACGTACGTATAAAAACAGGGCACCGAACCCACGTTACGATATTTTACTTATTTACTTGTCAAAACTTAACAGAACGCATATTTGAAAACTATACTTTTACAAATCAAAATTACGTCACTCTTAAAGTTTTATATATAAGCAAAAATAAAACATATTTATATCAAGACTGAAACACTGTGCCACAGGTCTTGTGATACGCGCTCGAGATGTAACTTTGCCTTGTAAAGTGCCTTCGATAAGTTTCGTTCGTAGTTTTGTTACAAATTTTAAATAATGAATCTTCCGAGGGAACATTAAAATAATCAGAGAAGGGATTATAAAACTTCTTCTTCAAAAATATTTCCTCCTACACACAACACTATTCAAAAACCTCTTCTAGTCGCTAATCTAAAGGGCTTAACAGAAACTGAGCTTCCTGTAATTCTAACAATCAAACGTGTAACTTCATATGGTTTTTAATTTTAGACAATCAGGTAGTTGATTAAATCAAAAAAGGAACAAGAAACTGAAAATTTTCTGAAAAATTTATAATTTAGGCTATGGAATAAAATAATCTCGATTTCTACATGAAAAAACTAGGGTTTAACCAATAGCTGTTGTTTAAATTTAAATAGTACATCTCAAGTTCATTATTTGTCTAACTTTGAAAGGGAGGCTATAATTTTATTATTTTAGAGGCAGGATATTCAGCGATTTCAAAATCGGAATGTATGTGTTCCGTACTGACAGTTTAAATATTATACTTATATTTTTCCCCGAACAACAATTATTAGGCCTACTGGTTTTAAATTATGATCACCTCAACTCTCGGTGTGGAAAAACAAATTCAGCAACGTGGGTTTTGTTTGTATTGTAGTATAAACCAGCATAGAAGTAGATTCCAGCATCTTGAAAGTAAAAGTACGCCTCTGATTCTTGTCTTTTAAAATAATTAAGTTAATCGAACTTTGAGACTGTTTTGGGCCATTTCGTATCTGAAGGTTACACATAATGCTGTAAAAAATATTTCAACCACTTAAATTTAATTTAAGGGGGTATCTACCCTAAAACAATACATTTGTAATTCACATGAGAATAAAGACTTGAAATTTTGCACAATTCTTTCTTATGTTATGATTCTTACAAAAACTAGAACCCTGCATTTTGATTATTTGCCATTAATGGATGAAAACGGGGTACCAATCCATCAAAGAATAAATTCATTCATTTACTTTCCTTGAAACTATAGAGCTGAAATTTGGTACATCAACTCCTCCTATAAAAGCGAGTGTACGTCCATACGTGCATACGTGAGTAACACACGTATAATATGACTTCACTCATCATCTTTAATACTTTAAACAAAACCCAGCGTAGATTATAATTTGGGGTTATGTTTACAACTAAAATCATTATAATAATTTCTTGTGAAGTTGATTTTTTAAAATATGAGATATAGAACTAATGTATGCTATAATACGTTATAATATTTGCTTTGAGGTTATAAACTGAATACAAATACAACCTTTTACCATCAATATATTCGTTTAGGCCTATACAAATTTAATGAAGAAATACCTATTCCTTTAACTTGGGATGCATTCATTTATCTTCGTATAACATAATAATATAAATACATATTCGTATTCCATTTTAACTTCTAAATAATCAAAATCATTTGATCTATTCAATCTATATAATAAAAATGAAATGTTTTCGTTGGTTTAAGCGCAACTCTTGAGAACGGTTGAACCAACGTGGCTATTTTTTGTTTTAAAATGTTCGTAATAGCTCGAATTAGGTTTTTGTGGAAAGAAAAATATGAAAAGTTTCCCGGAAAAGTTTCAAATTCGATAAAAACTTAACTTAATTTTTTGTATGAACTCACGACCATTACTCATGAAAACAGCTTTTCGGGCAAAAAGCTTAGCAACACATGTTTGTTTACATTCATTACCATAGCAACTTTACTTAGCAAATTTGTAATCACTTTATTATTCTTCAAAACCAACAGCTTTTTTAGGTTAGATAGCTTTTTACGTATTATAAATAAAACAGCTGATTTGGATCAAAAAATGAATATATTTTTGGTTAGGACTACAATGAACCAAAATACGTTTTTTTTTTAGAACCAATTTGGGTAATGTAGAATCAGGTAATTATTCTTCAGAACTATCAGTTTTTTAAAATTAGGTATAAGCAAATAAAATATTTACTGGTAAGCCTATTATAAGCCAAACATCTAGAACAAAAAGTCTTAACATATGGTATGTAGTAAATGTTAATATCCGCTTGTTCCCTTGTCGGAAAACCATTTGTTTTTGTATTCGCCGGACAACAACACAAAAAATGTCCGGAAATAAAGCATTGCAATGAAGGAAATAGTGATGTCACATCAAACCACTCGAATTAAATCATTTACTTGTTGTTACTGCTAAGTAACTTCTGTGAAATTCTGACTTAATTCAATTATAATTTAAATTTTGAAAAAAACGCATTGTTCCAAATTGATCACATTCCAGGCACATCACACATTTCAAGCATTTCTGCGGTGTTCTAAATATGCCGATAGAATTCAACTCGTATGTAGAATGTTCAACCAGCTTTCTTCTGAATGTATGGAGTAAAAAAAAATATGTTCACTGTTCACAGTTGGTCTACATACAAAAAATATGTTACATTTGTAAGTTTGATGTATCCTATTTCTGTTTTTACGCATTATTCAAGACATGTTAATGTAAATATATATTTTATATAAATGTATAAAAATGAATGTTTGTTTTTCCTCTCTATAGACTCAAAAACTATTCGCCCTATTTTACTAAACATTTTACAGTTTATCCATAGGTGTTTAGCCGTTACAATTACTACAGTCTAAGGGGTTGAAATGGGGTAGCACCCTTATACAATACAAATAAATTCCACTAACTTCCTAAAAAATAAACTTCTAAACTACTTGTGTAATATTATTCTTAAATTACATAAGAACCATTTGCAATTCGGTTACTAAAGTCAAAGTAATGAAATGGAATAACTACCCTTAAAATTAACTCAAACAATAACGAAGCATTATGGCAGGGTCCAATAGTATGAAATAAAAAGCAATTAAAAGAAAATATTTGTACCTTTCTTTAGATATATAATAATTCGACCACGCAGCTGAACCTCTGACGTTAGTTGAGCAAATTTAAAAAAATAAGTTTATAGGCCTGTGTTTAAGGGTTTCAACCAACAATTTGGGGAATAGGTCTATTCACGACGGTGCCGAATAGCTGAAAAATGGTTCGCACGCCATTTCGCACATTGGGAGTATCTTCAGTACACAAAGCATTGCGTGCTTCGCACGCCATTCCAAATATTGGAAGTATTTTCAACACACTAAGCATTGCGTGCTTCGCACGCCAACCCCACGGTGGATTCCGCCACATGGCTTTGAACCGGGTACTTCTATGGTATTTTACGTTTTGATCGAGTTTGGGGGGACCAAGCGAGCTATAAGGTCGCGTATAAAAATAAAATGTGCAGAATGACATCCTGCATTTACATTTGTAGAAAAACCTCAAAAACAAATTCATTCTCGTAGGAAAAATCTCAAAAAATAGTTACTTCCGGTCAAAAAACGTGCTTCCGATTGTTGGATTTTTTTTGGCTAACGAACGACGTAGACAACCAACATGTGTACCAAATTTGAACCAAATAGGACTTAAAATACGGCCGCTAGAGTGCGAACACATATATACATATATATATATGATTTTTAATGACACTCCAAAACGTGTTCTGGGGACCATGATCGGTGCTCATTTGCTACTCCCGACCTTGGGTCTTACCATAAGTGCCACTGCAATAGCTCATTTTTCCTATTGAAATTCGCTAATAATGTAGTTTTATAAAAAATACAACATTTTAACAAATAGGCCTACAGTTTTATAATCCTTTTAATTGCACACATATACCGAGTTAAAAATCCCTGTCAGCATAGTTAGGTAGGCTTAAATAAAGTAAATTGTTTTGAAATAGTGTTTTTTTTAAATAATGTATTTCTGATGTTTATATAATTAATCTGCCTTGGATTTTCCACAGGGGCTTACTAGTTTTCTTTTCTTAACTGTTACATAGTAAAATAAAACACAGAATTTCTATGTTGAAGTTATGGAGTTAAAGTAAATATACAATAAATATAAATTCAACTCATATTCTACAAGCTAAAGAGCTGAAACTTGCCACATATTACTTTAAGTTAAATATATATAGCAAAGAAAAACAATGATTGCATTTCGATTATTTGAGTCTACGGATTAAATTATTTTCCATAATCATTATTTTATGTAAATTGTACACACAGATTTGAAAAGCACCTCAAAACTGATTTTTAATTTTCACATTAGTTCGGGAGTTATGAGTAACACACTGGTGGAAAACTTAGGTCTTATAGCGTTTACTGGCGCATAGCTAATCATGTATGTAGGCTAGGCCTAAATGAAACATAGATTGAATTGGACGAAACTAACTCGCCATGCGTTTTTGGATCTGGAATTGTTTTTTTAAATTACGTAAGGCTCAATATTGACGCGATATCGTTTTCATATATTATTCATATCGGCGAACGAAGCTATTTCATACGAACATGCTAGTGTACATACAAACTAATATTTTGTTACAAATCAGTTGGCCCGTCCAGAAAAATCATAAAATATCTGGTTATTGTAAAAAAGAAGTAAACTCGTTCGAATGATAATTGGGAAAAAATAATCACTAGTAAAATATTGTCTAACTAGATCGGACTGAACAAAATCCACCACCTGTAGTCTCTATTAGAGGTAAATACAAGCTGCAACCCCTAACTAAAGGGGTTGTTACTGTAAACACAATATTCGGGTTAATGGCGCGGAGCACGTTGTGGCGTAGCCCATGAATATCGACATCCGCACGGCCCACGACCTTGCAAAAACATCCCTTCTGATCCGTAATTTACTACAATTATTTCCTGCCCCTATTGTTGATTTTTCGAGCCCGAAGGCTTTAATAGGGTTAAACCAATTTCAACCCTATCTAATTATTGGCAATTTCAAAAACACACAATAGCTACTGAATTTTCTATAATTACTTTATTAGAGAAAAAGCTGAATAGTTGGCGGACCTTGGAAACTTAATTGTGACTTCACTTTTACAGAGTTCCTGGGAATATTAAATGGGTAATTATGTAGGAAAGCAAGACGAAATATAATCTGAAAGTAGACACTTAAAAACAAAACAAACATTACGAGAGAAATAAAACACAAAAAATGCAGGTTAAAGTTCAACAATTTTGGTTATGCTTGCACTAAACTAAAAAATCGAAACACTCCACTGGCACCAAAAGTATAGACACAAATTATTCGATCATGCAGTTGTAAGGCTGACGTGAGTTGAGTGAATTTCCGAGATAAAGTTTATAGCCAATGTTTTAGGATTTCAACTATTTGAGAAATTGGTCTACTCAATAGTGATGGATTTTTTTGGGGTCTATATTATAAGGACGTGTAAAAAAACAGAATATGCAGAATAATCTTCTCTATTTATTTGTTTAGATAACCCCCAAAAAGTTTAATTCTGATACTAAAAATTTCAACAACAAAATTCCTGTAAGAAAAGCGAGCTTTCGGTTGTTGGATTTATTTGGCTAACGAACTCATCCGAGCGACTTTAAAAAACGACGTTTGCATCAAATTTGGAAAAAATCTGACGTAAAATGCGGCCGTTAGAGCGCGAAAACATAAGCACAAGAACATACAATTTTTAATAACACCCCAAAACATTTTCTGATGATGATGATGGGTGCTCATTAACCACTCCCGACCATAAGAGTCACTGCATAGTTCATCTTTTCTGTGGAAATTGTTTAATTAACAATCTTAAACAAAATATAAAACGTATAACAATAGAAAATAATTCAATCACGCAGCTGAACCGTTGAAGTGAGTTGAGCGAATTTCCAAAACTAAGTTTATATTTTATGTTTTAGGGTTTCAACCAAATAGTTGGTAAATTGGTCTACTAACGAAGGAACTGAATAGCTGTCTCCGTGTACGAAATATTAGTAGAATTTTGTTTGGACTTCAGCCTCCAGCTCCAGATCACGCGTTACTTAGTTCCGTTCGCATCCGGTGACCTCGGTTTATGGATTGTGCTCTGATAGTTTGCACATCGAATTGGCGATCTCGGATTTTTGAACTGCTTTGCTTCGCCAGCAAAGAAAAGGTGATTTGTGGATCATGATCGGTGCTCATTTACCACTTTCGACCTTAGGTGTAAAATGTAGATTTTAACAAGCACTAAAACCAGTAAAAAATATTTGATAAAAACGTTGCTATATTAAACAATGTTAGTGCATTTAACCCTTGTGTGCAATTTAAGGTTACTTGGATTAAAAAAGGGAATTCATATACTTTACGAAAAGAAGACTTTAAGTTAGTTTAGAATTGGTTTCTATATATAACAGAATTGAACAACCCCCCATCACAAATCCTGAACCTCAACTAATTTCCAGTGTCCAGTGACAGTATTTAAATTTAAACACTTTGTAAACATATCTAATCTGGTAGGACTTCTTACTTAAAAGCATATCTTCAGCTAATGCTAATCTGACGAACGCTGATTTTACAAGAAAGCTAAATGTTCGCTATGTTACTCTCACGCTATTCAACTTTTGGTTTTGTTCTTATCATGTTTGATTTGTCGCAATCAGTGGTATAATATCTTTTATATTTTGTTTACTGCAGTTATTTTTTCTCTTTTTGCTACAAGTGGAGTGTTTTGTTTCTTTTGTTTAGTTCAAACATAGCCAAAATGGCTGAACTTTAACCTGCATTTTTGTGTTTGATTTCTCTAGTAATTTCTATAATTTTTATTTCCACGCTTTTCAGAATATGAAACAAAATTCCCTATCTTTAGCCACTCTTTCCTACACAAATACCTACCTACCTATTGACACAGGAAGTAATGTAATTATACATTTTCAGGCAGATTTTTATTACTCGAAGGAAAAACGATTATATATTTACTGTAATACTTTCGGTGATGAAACGCCTTTAAATCTTGTGGAAATGTATGTGTAAAATGTTATTTATTTAATTACAATTGGTCGGGGAAAATAATTGGTTCATCTCCCATCCTAACAGAATCACTGTAATGTTTTGGAATTCGCCAAATATTTTGATCCATTTGCTGTTTGTTTGATGTTAATGTTCGTCAAGTATCCGTGTTACGTTTTAGCATGATCTGTCATAGATATCCGTAATTGTTAAATTGATTTAAGAATGTGAGACGAAATCCCCATGTCATCATCGTCTGCTTTTTATTAAAACATGGGAAACATATTTTACACAAAATTTCGGATTTGCTACATTTTCCTAATACCATTGTTCCTTCTAAAAATTTCAACTGAAGTGCTTTCGGAAGTTAAAATATTTTTAATAAGATTTTAGAAAATATCCTAAAACATATCACAAAATTATTTTCTTTGTTAAACTATTCTAGTTTAACAATGTAAAATAGTTTCGCATGTTTGGGCCATGATGTACGAGTGAGCGAAGTCATTATAACGAAGGGTCCTCCCTACGGCCTTGTCCTCTTTAGAGCTGTTTATCTCGTGTTTCATTGCAAGCTAACTAGTAGAGCGGGTAAACCACGGAAGTAGAGACCACAAGAAGTGCAGACCGCACGACTTGCGTGAACCGCAAGACCTGTTGGGCTGACTTCATTTTATTAAACATGAACTTCGATAATGTGATTATTACTATGCCGTCATGAGAAGTTACACAAGACAGCTGTCTGTACTAACATGGTACGCATGCGTTCCAAAAACAGTTTTTCCTAAATACACAGATATATAGGCCTTTACCGTATGTACTATAGTATAAAAAGTAAGGGGAAGAGTTTTAATATATGATCAGGTATTTGTTAAAAAACTGTGATCCATTTTGATGATAATGTTATTTATGTGTTAAAGTTGAGCAGTAATTGAAAAAGAAATTCAATATAAATTACAAATAATATGGAAAACGAAAGATGACATTTTTTTAAATCAACAACACAATGAATTATGAAATCTTCAATCTTAAAAAAAAATACATTTACACATTAGGAATGATTTTATAACCTAAGTAGGAGACAGCCGTTGCTTCGCTCGCAGATATAAACACATTATTTAAATAATATAGGACAAATATTAAGCTTTACCATTACAAAAAAAAAAAAAAAAAAATAGGTCCGCGTTCCCCGGCCCAAAAACGCGGAACACGTTAAAAAAATTAAAAAAGCACACACAAGATACAAATAAGTTACATTTTCTTCTTTTTACTTTTCAAAAACTCAGAAGATTAACCTGGAACCAAAATACGCTTTCAGTCATCTTGTATTGGGTGGTTGGAAAAATGGAATATTTGTTGTAGTTTCAATATTGTAGCAAAATTTTAAATTCGTATATTTTTAAAATCGAAATTGTTCAGAGAAACAATTAGATCTGCTGTGTGAAAAACTAGACATTGAAAAATAAGTTACTTGAGTTTTACTAACACTTTTACTGGTTACAAATAAAAAAAAAAAATACGTTTGGAAGTTTTTTTGTCACCTACACTAAAACAGATCTTCATAAGTGATATTTTGGTTTAGGCTGGTGTTTTTTATATTTCACCTTTTTGTATATTTTCGTTTTTATTTCTTCTTTATACTTGTCTAAAACACACAAGTTTAGCCTAGAATCAAAACACTGTTTAAGCATTTTGTTTATACCTCGGTTATTTTTTTACCAGCGCAAAAATAAAAAAATAAACATATTTTTCAAAGTGATTTTTTTAAAGTTGATGCTTTACAAAGATATTAAACGGCCTCCAGTTTTTTTGGAAAACATTTTTTATGCTTTTGTAGTTTAACCTTTATGCTATAACTCACTGTGCAAAGTCAACCTAGTCAATTAACCTGTTTTTCAGATACAAATTTTCAAATGAAAAAACAAAATGGAAACTTTGTAAAAACGAGAGATTTTTGGACATTTTAATAATCATTGTGATTCGTCTTTGGTACAATGTCTAAAACTATTGGAAGAGAGACACGCCATGGATATTAAATCATTTTAAATCACAAGCTGTTTTGTACTTTGCATTTTAAGGTTATGTAACAATAAAGTCCTTAATACCAGAACCAGATCAAACGATTACAAAAGTTGCGATTAGGGGTTGTACTTTGAAGACCGAATTTGGATTAATTAAGAATATCAAAGTAACGATCGCTTCGAGATTAGGGGCCAGGCTTCCTGGGACACAAAAAACGCGACTAAATGTCGATAAAGGGTTGTAAATTGAGATCTTTAACAGGCTTGACCGAGAGAAAAAAAACTGGATTAACTTTTTGTTTTCAACTAAGTATCGTCTTACTAATTTCACTGTATGAGAGGAGCGAGCGAGACAGTTTTGTCTACTGTGCAAGTCTATACTGCCCATTTTACCAGTCGACTGACTCTCCGTTTCACCCGTCAGAACCGCTTAAGCTCCCGAAGAGATGCTAATTCCTGGGATCTCCTTAGCAACAGGAGCTGAACAGTTTTTGCAATGTCCTTGCGGGCTTGTGATACATTGAAAAATAGCGTGCTTACAATGACGGAGTGCATCGATCTATTTCAACCAGTTTTGGTAGAACACGATAAAGATTGAAATATCGTTTAACGGATCATCCGATACCGTCTGGACCGTATCATGGGAGACGGGAGAGGTTGTGGAATGCAATTTTCCCACAGTGAAATTTAGGACGTGCATAAAAAGTTGGGGAGCTTTGTTTCTATCTCGGCGTTAAAGTCTCCAGTATCGTTGCCGACTCTTTGACGTAAGGTGAACGCGTCAACGCCTCTTGTAAAATTAATGTAAATATACTCTTCAGTGAATTAAATTGGGGAATTTCATAGATTTTTGTAATTTAGAATTCAAATATAGTTCTGTTTATAAACGTGGCCTTTTATCACTCTCGTGTTTCTTTTCTGAATATTTATAATTTATTATTTCTTTTAAAATATTGTTTGTGTATTAAAGCATTACTTTACACTAAGTTATTATTATAAACAAATTTATAATTATTTAAAAATTATTTAAAAAATTATTAGCATTTTTTGCTAATAAAATATTATAAGTATGTAATTGCACTAGATAGTACAGTTCAAAGGACTTGAGCATTTTTTTTAGGTCAACATAACCTAAAGCATAATCTTGGCTAGCTGATGATAATCAGCTGCTATAAATGTACATTATTATTTCCATTATATCCGTATCCTTTTTAATATCAAGACACAACCTTATCTGGACGTTGTAAACATAGTCTTAAAGAGTTGTTCACTGTAGTTTTATTTGTTTTTATTACTCATTCAAAATATATTTGAAGAACTGAATACATGTAATTTATTAAGATATAATGTTTTAACAATATATGTATAGTCATTTATATCAATATACAGCCATAATAATAATTCTCTTCTTCTGAATAACCTAAATAATTTAGCTAATCTATTTGTAGAAAAACAATCAACACTACGTAATGAGTACCTTGACCTGTACTATATCCTTAAACATATACTTACACACACATACATACATACGTATACGTAATAACAATAATAATACCATATTTATTTGAAATTTACAAATATTTACCTATAATGGTGCTAATATAATTACAAAATGAAAATGTTAATCCTAAAATTTTCAAAATGCCGGAGTTAAGTTCAGCCATTTTCGCTGTGTTTACAGTAAAGAAATGAAACTAAACACTTCACTGACACCAAAAAGGTAAATAATAACAGTTGTAAAGAAAATACAATACATGATAGAAAATTATCGTGAAAATGTTCTTTTATATTAATTAACTGAAAAAAACGGCATTTGATAAAGTTAAATAAACAAAAATTACAACGAATGTTGAAAACTATGTAAAATTTAACTCAACTTCATTAATACGTTGTTCTGTACACATGGAATTGCAACCTGAACTAAAATTACTTAAACTCTCCTAATCTTTTCAGTTTGTCTTTCCTAAAAATCTGGCAACGATGTGTTATATATTGGCTCAGCAAGATGGTTGAAAGTTCGCTATGGTAATTCGCCTATTCATCTTTTTGTTTCATATTGTTAACAGTTGATTAGCCACAGTGAAGTATATAATTTCATTATAATTAAAGGGTAAAGGGAAGTTTAGTTTCTTTCCGTTCAAATTTATGATCACGCTTTTCTGAACTAGTACCAACAATTTGTGAGTTACATAGAACTGTTCTAAAGGACTGGGGAAATTGAATATTATTATACTGTATTTTGTATTGTTAAATAAAAATCACAAAAAATAGATCCTTACTACGTAAAGTAAATGGGAACAATGAGAGATTACATTGTACGCCAAGGGTTCCTTAACGCCCAGAAAGTCTTTAAAAAGTAAATAAGTTATATACTCACTATAACCACCAAACCAGTAACAATAACCATTACGCTTATAAATTATACATTGCGAGTGATATAGAGTAAAGAATTGTCTGTAATATTGGAAACAGTAAGAGGGATACACTTCTTGAATGGCAAACGTATTTTTGATCACTCTTCACAAAAATTTAAATGCACTATAGTTTTCCTGTAAAGTATGTGAGTACCTCTAAAGCCACTTATTGTTTACCTCATCCACAAAATTGCCTCAAGTTTGTATTTTTCGTGTTGTACCATTGTGGTTCTGAATCTAAATCGACAGCTCCTTGAAACCGCCTCCCGTCCCAATTTCCCAAGGTGCGCTACTTTACCCCATTAGTTCCGTACTTTACTGCCGCCATCTTGTCTCTTAACACCGGAAACTGTCAGTTCGAGACCCTCTACTTTACAGTTATCTCCGATTATCTGAGGACCCTTTCTTACAATGTTCCTTTATTTTACCAAAGTCCGGTGATCTCATGTTGAGATGCATTTGCTAAATATCGGTGATGCTTACTCGAGTTTCCATATTGTAATTACAGAAAACACTACAATGGTCTATTGCATTTACATTCATAATACAATGTAAAACGCATGCATTTAAATTATCTAAATGTAGAAAATATTAAGTAGATCTACTCATTTCTACAATTACTAGACGCACATCATTTTGGTAGTTTCATCATAACTATCGAAATGGAGTCGATAACTATCGGTCAAAATTTACCGACAACCAGATTTAAACTATGACACAGAAGCCGTAATAATTACAAGGCCAAAATCGACTGAAAGCTACGTTTAAACTATCACACAGAAGCAGTAATAATAATAGGAAAGCTTTTCAATAAAAGTTAACTTTTGTCAAGAAGATATGTGTGCTCAGTTGGGACATTTACTAATCATATTATTCTATATTCAATTGATACCATTGCAATCATAAAAGCAAAACAATCTAGTAGATATGATATGGTAAACATACATCTCTGCACTAGGAATTTTTGCATTTGCACTGTCGCTGGATCAAACAGTTATTATTGTCGGTTCTCTGTAAGTACCAAGTGGCTATTTCCCAGTAGTTTCTTGTTTGCTTTATTCTGGTGAAATAACATAGTGTTAAAATGACACTAGAATCACTCTGGTATGTTTTGGTTACTATTATATAGCCAATTGTTTTTATTTTGTCGGTAAAATTATATATAGGCCTACAGCCAGTTGTTTATTTTAAATGATTTGTTGAAAATATACGAAATAACTTTAAATGCTGTGACGTGAAAAGCACAGATTGCCTATCTTTGCCTGAAACGTCCACGTTTTCGCCAGGATTCGAACTACAATTTTCTAGGTGGATCGAACTGAGCTTTAGAGTCAGATTCCTAACCTCTCAGTTAAAAAGTCGTCAAAGGAATATATAAATCATTACTACCTTTACTGATTCAAAATATTAACTAAACAATAATTGTATTGTGTAAAATAGCGTTTAAATAAGATTTTAAAATGTTGCTACAAAGTAAAAAAATAGTAATCTTGCACTTAGTTTCAATTAATTAAATTTAGTCTGCGCCTCCTATTAGAATAATATTTTTATAATGTATTATTTAAAAACATTTTTAAGACATTTTACAAATTAACAGCCTATATAAAGTGACGAAAAACGAAGCATTTGAGGAAGCAAACCTAGGCTAAAAAACAATTTCAGATTCTTTTAACCTCATGAAACGTCTACAGTCTACAGTTTAATTCAAATAATCTACGATATAGTATACTGTGTAGTATTGTCTGGTGCTATCAAACTGAAGTATTTTTCTTTTTTTATGTTTAGGCCTGATTACAATTAATTTAAGACAAATCGTTTGAATATTACTGAGATTATTGGACTTATTTTTAATAATAGAGTAAAATTTGTTTAAAATAAAAGCAAAGCAGGATAAAGAGTTTGCAGTAACAAATTGTTTGGTTAATTTTATCACAGTTTATTCTCCTATTCTTAATAAGTTGAAAGTGAGTGACGTTTAAAATTGAAAGGCAGTTCTAATTATATATTAAGTTGTTTTACATATTACTACAGTTTAAAATGAATTTAAAATGACTATAGTAGGAATATTAAATAAATAAATTTGTATTTAGTTTTGCAGATATTTTGTATCGTGGTACAGTGCAACACCAACTGGTATTTCACCAAAACAATTTGGAAATTAAGTCGAGTTAACATTGCTTAAATATACTGTCAAGTGTACACGGATTTTCTTTCAATTTAGCAAGAGCTTATAGGGCACTTAAACTAGGGGGCTTAAAACTAGTGACAAAAAATACACCTCAGTGTTTAGACTAAGAAAAGATTTGCGCGAGTAATGTCACGACTTTTCTCGCGGATGTAGACAGAGCTTCAAAGTCGAATTCCTCTTAAACTGGTAAAGGTATCACAATTATTAAATCTGGCATAGTTATGAAACAGTCTAACCCTCTGGCCAATATAACTTCAAAAGATGTGTTTATAGGATGGTGGTTTGTCAAAGTTTGCTATCGTATGCGGTAATGTTAAAAAGGGCCTTATTTAACTATATCAAAACTTGTTTTTATATAATTTTGCGATAAGTAGTTTTAAATATGTTTAAATATGTTTTATAATATGACAACTGCCACTAAAAACTCTTTTTGCCCAATATTTCTACTTTAAAAAAACTAAATCAGGCGGTTGCAACAATCTGTGACTGGACAAGGCAGATTTTTTAATAGAAGTGTTAGTTTTGATTAATCTGTTTGAAATGTAAACCTTAACTAAACTTACCCGGTTTGAACTAACTCAGTTATTTACATTTTGTGGTTAAGATGTTGTCTTTTTCAGTGTAGATTTTTTGTATAAAAAAAAATTATATATCGAGGGTTTTGAAAGGTTAATTATGGATACAAGGCTAGTTTATATTAAATTATGGATACAAATGCCAGTGGAATAATGCAAAAGTCCTGAAACAGACAACCTATATGTTTGACAAGATGATGCCCGCGGTGAGATGATGGCGGACGTTGGTGTTTCTTGTTTGGATATTAATAGTTTGTCGTTAAACTTGATGACACGATCAATCGGCCACCTTACCCAATATAGGCCGCCTAGGGTGGGCGAAACGACATGTAACTCGAGCCTTTCTACCTGTCCCTGGCCACCCGCACCAGCCTAAATATTGGCCGGTGTCTTCGATGTGGTCAACTTCGTAATCGGCTCAACATCATTCTGTTAGGATTATAATGACCTAGACAGTACAAATAATCGATAGTCAACTGTAAAAATTAGAGGATAAGAAATGGAAAGTTAAATAACAAATAAAATTGACAACCAAATGTGAAATTAATACGGAAAGAAATTAAATTAGTGAGCATATGAATTACTAATCAAAAGATCAATCAAACGAAAGTATATTGGGTAAATAATATGAACAATAACGTGTAAAATTAACTAATCAAAATAATGAACAAATGGCATAGACATTTAAATAAACAATCAAAAGGCCAATTAATTGACACTATAATGGACAATAAAAAGCTAAAATAATTCAATCTAATGTGAAAATATTGGAAAGTCAAACGACAAAATAAAGTACCATCAAAAGCTGAACAATGGCAAACTCATGTATAAAAATAATCTTAAGTTGTTTATCAAAATAAAGGGATAATTAATGCCTTAATAAGATACATTTAAATTACCAACCTAATGAAGATGAAAATTAAATAAAGTTCCAATATAAATGAGCAATCAAAAGTCAAAATACTATACAAGCACTTGTTAAAATAATGGACAATCACATTTCAAAATAATCGACAATAAATTATTTTAGTAATGGACGAATAAAGGTCTTAATGGACATTTAAATTTACAATCTAAGGGACAATCAAAAGCCAATATAATGGGCAGTAAAATTTAAATTTAATGGAAGTCAAATGTAAAAATAATGGAAAACCAACAATGAAGAATAAATAATAATAGAAATTGAAATTACCTATGTAATATTCACCCAAAACATTATGCACAATCAAGAGACAAACCAAATTTATATTGACAACTACAATTAAATGGAGAGCCATATATTACTAACTAATTAACATACAATTGAAAATCTCGAGGATAATTTAAAGTGCTAACAAATACACAATCAAATTAATCATTAAAAAATGGATAACAAAACTGACTACAACTAAACAATTAATTTAAAAAAATTTGTCCCAAGAGCTGCAAATTTAAAATCAAATAAAACCTAAACTGATAATTATCAGTTTAGGTTTTATTTGATTTTAAATTTGCAAGTAGGAAATCAGCTGACTTAAATTGACAATCAAATAATGCCTTCTTACCTACTTCTAAATTATGAGTATTAAGTTCCTGACAATATTCAACATTAACGGAAGGTTGTCCTAATGATTAAGTGTAGTGCGATGTAGGGATGTAGTAAAATGATTGTTGTATATTTTAAACCAATGCGTTATTTTAATACTTTTTCAAAGTTTATTTCGCTTGGGTTTATGATTTTGTGTAATTCCCACAAGAAACTTTAGAGATTATACTCTGAATTCCAGTTTTTATGAAAATAAGCTCTTTCTTGTCCTTTTACTCGCTGGTAATTAATTAGTAATGCAAGAGAAAGTATCACATCTTCACTTTATATGCAGTCCAGGAGAGACGACAGCCGGACGGGAGCATCGCCTACCCCAACACTCGT
Organism: Philaenus spumarius; assembly: GCA_018207615.1. Lineage (NCBI taxonomy): Eukaryota > Metazoa > Arthropoda > Insecta > Hemiptera > Aphrophoridae > Philaenus > Philaenus spumarius. Next base: position 446,597 of record JAGFPH010000197.1, on the reverse strand, counting down.
CGGGTAAGGTGCGGATGAGCGACATAGTTTGTGCGTATAGTGTCAGAGCGAGTTATTCTCCCTGAGAAGCTGTGATGGGAGAGACCCGAGGGCGTGCGAGACTCTAGGGACCTCACACAATATTCCGGTTATACACATTGTCTGAGCTAGATGTCTGAACAATTTTGTAAACACAACCTCAAATAAAGTAACACATCGAAATCAGATGTTTGTCTGGAGAT
>JAGFPH010000197.1:404327-422931 GCA_018207615.1 Philaenus spumarius | reverse complement strand
CCTCACCTCTGCAATAGCTCATCTTTCCTATTGCAGTTTTGTTAATTACATGAAGTAAACAGGAAAATGTTTATTTTTTAACTATATTTATATATATATATATATAACGTCTTCCAAGTACAAATAAATATCATCTATTAAATATGTTGGTGATTTATACTTAGACTATTAATGAAGAAATAAATATACTAGGCTACGGTATTTTAAGTACATTTTTATTTGAGAAGAGTTAAATAAAAAAAGAAATCAGACATGGGATTGCCGACAGAAGTGAAAACTGTCACGAATATATAGTTGGTTATATTAGATAGCAAATTTAGACATTTAAAAAAAATTAGAAAGCACTATGTTCATTTTAGAGGTACTACCAAGTAGTCTATACTAATTCAACACAACTTACAAAATAAAGAAGTGTAACGTCCATTTCAGAGGTACTGTATTACCAAGTAAACTATTTTAACGCAAAAACGCAAATTACAAAATGTCTATTTTATTTAGTCGATTTCTTTTTCTTTTGCGATCAGCTGTTACATTAAACTTCGGTGTAAACATTTTAGTACGTGTGTAAACCAATGAAGAAGAAGAAATCGTCGACGAAATCAAAAACACAGTGTATCACTTTAAGTGCATATCGCGAGTTCATACAGCCTAGTTTACCTCATCCAAAAGTGCTCGGTGAGCCTAAATTGTTTTCATTTCAATAAATAAATACGTAATAATTGATTTGAAATTGATCCCGTGCATCCCACGTGAAAAAATTTAGGAAGTATTGACCGGTATTTATAAAACTTATACTGTTAGTCAAACTTAAAGAAAATGCTGGAATCAGTTCTTCTTAAGTTATAAACAGACAAACGTAAAGATATAGAGATACTATACTGATTGGGTTTTGTACCCCCTCCCCCTCCCTTAACGTTTTCTACAATTCTCTGTTTATTCCTTAGGGGAAATATTTAATTTTAAAACACGTTTTGGGTTTTTACAAGATTTGTTTAACCATTTCCCATCATTTGTGTATTGTACACACTCTAAATTACATAAAGGTTAGGGAGATATTTTCCAAACGAATGAAGTTTTGATATTTTTGAAGTGTAAACTTCTTTAGGCGCTCCTCGCAAATGCAAAGAGAGGTGGGAAATCCCGGAGATTAAATGAGTCGATGGCGAGTTGGACGTCTCGGCGTGTAAAAACTTAGTAACACGTGAAACGATCTCGTTTAACGCTTTTCTGCTAATTTCTAAAAACCTGGATTCCTTTTAGGGTTTCAGTCTAAAACCCACTTCCTGAATCCTCCACTGATCTAAGCCAAAAAACATTAAGTATGTCATGAATCCTAAATGGCAAACAATTCTTAAAATAAAGTGAAAATTTTAAGTACTTTCAATTACAACTTGACGCAACAGTATCATAAAATATAATTTTTGGTACTATACTTTGAGTGCTCCAAAATTTACGCTTAAGTATTTTGATTACTGAAATATACGTGGGTTAGCATGATTTTTAAAAGTATGGCAAATTTAATTGCGATAATTTTATCCGTTCCGGAGAAAATCGAATGTGATAGAAATACTGTCAGGCAAAAAGTGATTTTATAAGGGTTTTAAGCTCTAATTGGTACGGAACCCTACAAATAATAATTTATATTTTATTTTAAAATAAAATAGCTTTTCATAGCAGTTTGAATATGTGCATTCATTTTTTCAGAGGTTTTTTGGAATTATATTATAACAATCACTTGGAATGATGCTGGAGACGAGACAGCGAAGTTCTAGGAAAACGTATGCATAAGAATGCCAAAAATTTCATTTTAAAGAAGGTAAGCAATAATTCAAGTAACGCCAATTGAAATGTTAAGGGTTTGTTTGTCAGGCAGTCAAGGGCCCTGTTTACAGTCAAGCATATTAATCTTTGAGCAAAAAGGAAACGCAATAGAGTGGGTTGTCTCCGACATATTTTTGTCTCAACTTCCTGCCTCCTTGATTGAATCTAACTTATTGCCAGTAACGGTTGCGAAATGTTCCAACTTAAACTATGAGTTATGCGATAATCGCGTGAGCCCACCCATGTCGCAGCGTTTACCTTCGTCCCGTGTCCCCATGATTGGGCTACGCAATGTTTTGGCGTTTCCAAACTAAACGGAAACGATTGGGAAGTCGTAATTTCAAGGAGAGCGTACACTAAAGCTTTCCTTTATAAGTTACGCATTCTGCCAACTATGTCTTATACTACAGCCTGTCACATACACATCTGTGCGTAATGATAACAAATATTTTATCTTTTTATGTAAAAGAGTTCGTCTGTATGTGTGTACCCTATGTACGCAATGACCGAGTGACGGTTCGGGACCGAATTCGGCATAGTGGTTATTTAGTGAAAGATTGAGTTCACGCCGTAAATATTGTTTGTATTACCCGCGATTAGTGGATAAAACAATGAATGACGACCCTAACACAATAAACGTGAAATACGCATCATTCTCAATTAGACCAGAGAACGGAAATTTGACATATTTGTTTCTTATATGAAACGTAAAACAGTAAAGCTTTAGCTTTTTGATTGTTTGCGTTTAAGGGATGTTATACTTTTCTTGAAGCTAGAGAGCTAAAAATTTTTTACATTTATTTCTTATTCTTCTAAGATAGGGAATAAAAAAGATACAGCATTGCGGTCACTTCTGTCTAAGAGGGATAAAATTAGGTAACTTTACAACATATAGATAGAAATTCTAATAAATTTGATTTTTGATTCACAGTTTCGAGTTTTTGTTATGTGTCGAATTTGGGATAACAAAACAACTCTTAAACAGTAAAAATGAATTGTACCATGAAGCTATAGAGATATTATATTTACACATTTGTTTATAAAGTGATAAATACGAAGAGAAAAAAACAGAAGGGGTAGGTTAAAATGAAAAACTACTCTTACCCATAAATAATACTTCTTAAAGCTAGAGAGTTAAAATTTTGGACATTTATTTCTTGTGAGATACAAAGAAACTAAGAGGAAAAATTGTGAACTGCCTATATTCAATTAATATTATAAATTCCCTTAACTATCCATAAAGCTAGACAACTAACTGTTATTCTAATGTGATGCATGTAAACATTAACTGATCGGAAAACATCAAATGATTTAGGCAAAACTCATTATGCGGGAAACTGGGCTCGTATGTCGTATTTTAAATTTCGAGATAAAGTAAGCCTCAATATTTTTCTATATTCATTGGTTCACTTATTTTAATCTGTAGGCGAAGGTGCGGACACCTGCTATTATATTTAGATAACATACATGAAATCACCCAGTTATATTAAACTTTGCGTTGTATAACATAACAATCAACTTTTGTAATGTATACCTTTTTAGTTTTGTTATAATATAACTTTTACCATTTAATTTAGTCGCCGTGGCACTTTGAAACCGAGAGGAACGCGTTGATTGTGTCAGACTCCTCGGTACAAGTCCAGCTAATAGGTCCTTAGGCGATTGCGTGTCTTCTTTGCGGATGTGTTGTTATGCTCCTCTTGCGAGCTTCTGGATGTTGTTAGAATGGTAAAGAAGGTTCTTTAAAGCAGGTTATTTAACCCATGTAACTAGTTTATTTGTAAAAGTTGTTCACTTTCCTCTGTTGACCCGAACTTACAACTAAACTTTTTATTGAATGTAAAGGCAAGCTAAATATCGAGTCCACCTTAGCGCAAAGTAGTTAACAGACTAATTTAAACTTGGAGCAGCAAATTATTTGTGAGTCCAAATAAAAATAGGAGAAAGAAAGTGAAGGGGAGGAAGAGTACAGTAAAAGTTACTTACTGAAGTTACCTTGATGATCAGGACCATTTTGCGAGGCAACTTGGAACTGATGGGAGTTTAAAAAATGTTCTTAGAATCTTTAAGGTCGAGCCAAGATTTTGAATACTTTAAGTGGTTGGCCGAATAATTTTAAAAAGAACACTACTCAGTTCAGAGGTGTTATCCCAACTAAAGGAACATTAGTGGTAACATACGTTTTGGGGAATATCCCACTGCCTTTCCCGTTTTCTTCTCGCCCTCTGTTACACCTAATTGCTCATTAAATTGCTCATTAATCCTCAATGAGCCCTAGAAAAGCTTGATAACCTTGTTTAATTTAAATACGTCTACTTATCGTCACTCTGCCCTAAACTTAAGGCTAGGAAATCCTGAAAGAAAACACGTCTGTAGACGCTTGCTCTGGTGTCTGGTCCCATTAAATCTTTAAACGACCGTGTAATATTTTTGTAACAAGTTACATATAACTAGAATGAGATATGAGAGCCTTTATCCACTCGATATAAAACAGTTGATTCCTGACAGAAGTAAAGTTGGAAGGAGTTTCAAATGCTGACATAGCTGCTAATATTTTGTTTAGCGACGGTATCTCAGTGGTAGGTGGCTGACGTCATAAGCCAGTTAAAAGTTTGATTAAGCCATCGGTGGTAACTATTTCCATGAGTTATTCCATAAAGAAAATACTTTAAGTAAAACACCAACAAATAATCCAAAAACGACTACTGGGAAATTGGCACAAGCTGGTGTAGAAACATTGGCGGTGTCTATTTCCCTGAGTTATTCCACAAAGAAAATACTTTAATAAGTAAAACACCAACAAATAATCCATAAACGACTATTGGGAAATTGGCACAAGGTAGTGTATAAAAGAGTAGAACACATTGGCGGTATGTCTATTAAATAACGAAACTATGATCAAAACACATAAACAAACCTGTCCGTACCATAAATAAGAGCATGCGCGGTGAGCTTGAACGTGCTTGTACTCGCATAACAAAAAGCAATTCTCTGCGACTTTCACTTGATTGCGAATCGCCATTTAGTTCGATTGTATTTTCTGTATTGTGCCGCAAAAATGATAAGTTTAAAAATGGAACAACTTGTCAATTAAAATTGTTTCGCTAAGTTGAACAAACGCCAAAAGAATGTTTTCAAATGCTTACCACGGCTTGTGATGGGAATGATTGTCTCGTGAGCGTGTGTTTGAGTGGCACAAAATTCAGGAGGGAAGTGACAATGTCGAAGGTAATTGATGTCCTAGACTACTTGCACTTCAAAAACCGAAGAAAATGAGACAATCAGTTAGATCGTTTGAAAAGACCAACTAAGTGTTAGAACGACAGCTAAATCTATGAACATTGAAAAAGACAACGAGTGGAAAATTATGCGTAAGGATCTATTAGAAAAGTTTCTGCAAAGATGGTCTGAATGGTTCTCACACCAGAGCAACAATGGTTGCAAAGAATGTTGTGTTTTTCTGGAGTAACTTGACGCAGACCAAACTTGTCTCAAAAAGTAATCTCTTGTGGCGAAACCGTGAATATTCCAGTGTGATACTGAGACAAAAAACAAAACAATGTACTTGAAAACACAACCATCACCAAGAACGGAAAAACTGACCAAAACAAGTCAAAATTCAAGTTCCTCGATATCAAGGGTATTTTCTTAATACGTAATGGGTTCCTGGAGACACAAATGTTAACCAGCATTCTCATAAGGAAGTTTTGTTGAAGCTGAAAGAGAAAAAGTCAGGACAAAACTGCCACATCTCTGGAAAAAATGGGTTTATTCTTCGTCAGTATACCGCTGCTCCCGTGGAACAGCCTGTGAAACAGTTTTTTAACAGAACAAAACGTTCCTACACGTGAACATCCTCCAAATTCGCTCGATTTAGCACCGATCGAATCTTTTCCCAAACGTTAAAACGGTGCTTATACGTTCACGTTTAAGTCAGTTGATGTTGAAAGAAGAAAACTGCGTATTTGTTGAATCAGATGGCAGAAATTTATTTTCTCCATGTCTTTGACCAGTGGAAAACAATACTGCAGAAACGTATTAGGGCAAATGGACAGTATATTGAAGGACACAATATATATTTGTAATACATTTAAATAAAGTTGAGCTATTTAATCAGTATCTTTATTTAATACAGTAAAACATTAGGAACACACATATAACTATACGAATATTTGTATAGTTTGAATATTTGTATGCCTGTTCAAATTAATCAATGAACAATTAAAGATATCCTTCAAATAAAATGTTTCAATAAGTTTTTGTTTTAATAATGGGTGATTTTAACTGTCCCAGATGAGATCTTAGAATAACACTTGTGCTAAATGATGAAAAATTACATTTTGTTGCATTGCGAAAACATAAACGAAAAGTATTCCCGGTTTTTTATAATAGCAGCAATTTATAAGTCTACTGAAAAGAAACAATTTATCCTATCACTGCAAGAAGCCTTGCGTGCTTCGCACGCTAATTCATGTGCTCAGTGCAATTTTACCGCAAAAAATGTACGAAAACAAAATATTTAAAAAAAATCCCCTAACAAAGCATAGCCAAGTTATAAAGAACTATAAAGATAAGTTTTAACTGCTATGCATTTAAAGGAGTGTTGTTTTTTTTGTTGCTTTTTTCAATAACTCAATTATTCTTTGGCCCAGAAAAATTTAGAAAAAACATTTTATTTGACTCTAGAGAAAGAAAGAAAATATTTTGACTCATAAAAACCAATGATTTCCGACGAATGAACCAATAAAAATGGTTATTTCCTGCTGTTATGAAAATATAATTAATCAAGTTTTTGTTGTTGGGTATACTGGTAAGAAGTAATATAAAAAATAACCCTATAACTTATTTACTTCCATACGAGTAGGGTGCCTGCAGATTCACTTAAAGTATACGAATTATTATTTATTTGTAAAAAGGGGAGACTAATGCGTGCTCCGCACGCCAACCCCGTTGGAACCTTCTATACACATAATTATGTTATGTTTTCTTTATAATAAAGGTGAAGGATTAATAATAAACCCAAAGCTAAGATGGTAAATAATGTTAAATGACCAAATCATATTTTATAGCAGCAGTTTATAATAAAGATTGAAAGAACCATATTTAATAAAAACCTAACCTAAAAGTTAGAAATACAAATAATTTCTTCAAAGTTTGAAATAATCTATTAATGGAAATATTAGAGCAAACAGCTGATTACTGTATATCATCAATAAACATATTTATTTATTGTTTAGTATGGTCGATCCCATTGCCGTAAAATATTTAGTATAGTTTGTGTTGTTTTTACTTCTAACAATGGCGTTGTTTTTCATAAAGTATATACAAACACGCGTGTATTCAAATGAAACTTTTTGTCAAAATTTCAAAGCAATCGGTAAAGAACTTTCAGAAATTTAAGATTTTGAATAAACGAACATTTACATTTTTATTTATATAGATGGTAGTTATACCATTTCACCCTTTAAACTCAAGTAATCGAAATGTAAATAAGTTTTTTTCTTCATAACACCTAATAATATGTACCAAATTTCAGTTCAGGAAGTTAGTGGAATTTATATTTATTGTATAGAGATGATTGCCAATTTTATCCTTTTAGATGATAGTGAACGACATTCGATTGGTTTGCTCTTTTAACGTAACATTTATAAAATAGGTGTACCTAATTTCAGCCCTCTAGATCAGTGTTTTTCAACCTTTTTCATGACACGACCCCCCTAGTATCAAAAAATATTTCGCGACCCCCCAACCCTTTTTACCATGTATGTTAAAAATATATAATACTTACAACAATTTTAGGCGTTTGCGTTATTTGCAATCTGATGTAAACATATAATTAAGTATTAAGTACGTAAAACATAATTTTAAATTGAATACGTGGCCAATTGATAACTAACAAACAAATACAAACATATTAGATCTATATAAATAAATAAAATATAACATTAGGGCCTAGACTCCCAGCGCCATCTGTTGGTATAGATAAAATCATATAGGATGGCGCGTAGGGCGGGTAGTGCGAGGGAGACAGAGTACCTATCCCACCACACTTCCCCTCCTAAGTTTAGGCGGAGCATTGTACAGTCAACCCTAGTTATGTCGGCTTACAGTATTTACTTTATGTTATCGAGACATTTTAAATAAAACATGTACTAAACACGCTTAAAATACGATTTAAATTGAAGGATATTTTATAACTTATAAAGTAGTTTATTTTAAATTTACTATAGATATAAGTAAATAGAAAAATAGTATATATTTACATTACATTAAATAATTTACTGTCCAACTCTTCAAGTAGTTTCTTATGAATTTAGTATAGACATAAAAAAAACAATATATTTACATTACATTAAATTATTAACTGTCCCGCTCTTCAATTCAGTTAATTATTATAAATTAACTATAGATATAAGAAAAAGAAAAAACTATATGTTTACATTAGGCTATTACCTGATAACATTGGTTGCGCTTATTTGCAAGCGATTTGTGGACAAACCAAACATCTGACTGAAAAATGTTTGAAATAAAATATGTAGATCAACTAATTTTCTACAACTTTGCCGCTGGAAGTTTCTTTCTACCCTAAAAATATAAAAAGTTTACGCTTTACTACTTTTTCATGTCCCGATTTAAAAAATCGAAGTATTTCTTATTGTATAAATTCCGAACATTTACTAAACTAGAAGATATTTATACTGTTAGTTGCAACATATCACGCAGATTACAAATATATAAAATTTGTCCTATTTAAATAATCCTAGTACTGTGCATAAGCTTGTAATTGAAAGCGCGTCCAATACTAAAAATTGTTCGGCGGCCCTCTAATCGATGGATTTGACACAGACTGTATTTTCCTTACAAAACGACAAAGACTGGTGTTGGAGGGAGAAGGGCATTACTGCTTCTGCGCAAACCACGCGCCATCCTAAGTGGTACTACCTATAACACTAGGAACTAGTGCAGGTTCCGGATGTTAGCAACAGATGGCGCTGGTAGTACACGAAAGATCCACAAGTTTCGAGATTTTTCTTTACGCTTCGAGATAATTCTACCGCGGCCGCGGCCATGGCAGTTTGATGCAAGACAGCGACTGTATGTGTTTCGGTGTTATGTGGACTGCAGACTGTAAGGTGCCTTGGAATTGGAGTAATTATAGACTGATTTGTGAGCGTAAGTCACGCGTGGTAATGTCTGCTGTTTAGTTGTTTGAAGAGCGCGAACCACTAGTTTTACTATACGTATTTATTTGAGTTGTTATAATTGAAAATGATTCCTGAAAAGATCATCAGAACCATCAACGTCTAGCGGGAGTAGTGGAATAAAGAAAAAACGTCTTTATGACGACAACTATTTAAAATTTGGGTTTACTGTGATTGACAGTAAACCGCAGTGCGTAATTTGCTTTGAAATTTTGTCAAGAAAAAGCATGAAGCCATCGAAGTGGGTACGCCACCTAAACACATAACATCCTAATGAAAAAAATAATCCCGTGGAATTTTTTGAGCGAAAATTAAAAGCTCTTGAACATCAAAAAACTGCTATAGGACAAATGTCCAACCTAAATGAGAAAGCGTTGCTCGCTAGTTATCGAGTAACTCTTCGTGTGGCTAAAGCAGGGAAACCTCACAGTATTGCCGAAAATTTGATTTTACCAGCGGCTTCAGATATAGCAGAGATTATATTTGGCAAGAAAGAGGTCGAAAAGCTCAAAAGTATACCTCTCTCTGACAATACCATTCAACGCAGGATAAGCAATATGGCGACTGATGTTCGTGATCAAGTCATAGAAAAAATAAAGAAAAGTTCTTTTATATCCTTGCAATTTGACGAATCAACGAATATTGCGGGTTGTGCGCAATTTGTAGCTTTTGTGCATTTTGAATCCAATGAAATAATAATGGAAGAAATACTATTTTGCAAGGCACTTCCCAAAAATACTACTGTTCAACGCTTGCATGACATGTTCCTTGAAGCTACGCAAGATATGAATATCGATTGGGCACGAAAATGCATTGCTATTTGTAGTGACGGAGCAAAGTCCATGACTGGTGCGAAGAGTGGATTTATTGCTAGACTGAAAGAACAGATGCCAAACGCTTGTTGGATGAACTGCTTTCTCCATCGCCAAGCTCTTGCAGCCAAATCATTACCACAAGAATACAGTAAAGTTCTTAATATTATTATTAACATTGTAAATTATATTAAAGGAAAATCGTTGCAGACTCGATTGTTTCGAATCATTTGTGAAGATATGGGGACACTATATACACCGCAATTTGCTTTACCATACAGAGGTTAGGTGGTTATCAAAAGGCAAAGTACTGACCAGAGTTATGGAACTTCGCGCTGAACTATTAGTATATTTACAGCAAGCCAAGTCACATTACTCTGAATTCATTTCTGACCCGGAATTCCTTTTAAAATTGGCTTTTCTTTCTGACTTATTTGAACATTTAAATAACTTGAATAAAAGTCCTCAAGGGCGAGATGAAAATGTCATAACAGCAAAAGACAAACTCCATGGCTTTATAAAAAAAAATTGAATTGTAGTCATCCTGGTATCCTGGTATCCTGGTATGAAAATGGTGTTACATAATTTGAAGAAAGAATTGTGTCATTACTTCTCACTGAAAGAGATATCGGATGACACTGGGCAAAGATGGATATTAAATACGTTTTTAAATGCAGCTATAAACGAGGCAAATTTAGCAACTAAGCTCAAAGAGAATCTGCTGGAACTATCGGCCGATGGGATGTTACACTTGGAATTCAAGTCTGAAAATTTGGATACGTTTTGGTTAAAAAGAAAAACAGAATACCCGGAATTAACAACCGAGGCTTTGAAGAGTTTGATTCCATTTTCTACCTCGTACTTGTGTGAGTTGGCATTTTCATTAATGGCGCGAATAAAATGTAAACTAAGAAAACGCTTAAATTTGGAAAACGATTTAATACTTAATGTGGCAAAAACGGATCCACGATGGGAGAAATTAATTGAACAAACTCAAGCGCAACCTTCACATTAAAATGAACGAGTACTCGAAGGTTTTATTTCTTGTTAATGAGTTTGTGTAAATAACATAAAGAGTATCATTTTGTTAACGTTTTCAGAACCCAGCGTGAGTGTGGTACAAATTTGTGACATTGTGAGTGTGGTCGGTGTACATTGTACACTTGTACAAGACCGATTTTCAGAATGTTTTTATTGATAAAAGTTATTAAAAACATTTTTGTCCTTGTTATGTAAGTATTTGTCTTTTACAAAACATTTGCATGTGATAATTTTTGTATATAGGTTGTTAGGCTTAATAGCCTACTATGTGAAATTTAAAAAACACTTAAAATTTTTCTTTTTCTTTACTCAACTGTTATTTTTTGTAATAACACGTTTTAAACTAGCATTTTTCTGACTTGTATGATTGATTATATGGAAATTTTGTTAAATATAATAATTTTAACTCTTATCGACTCTTTATTTAAGTCTCACAATTTATATGTTGTATAAAAAAACTGAAGTTTTCTCGACCTTCGCGACCCCCCTACAGAGGCTCCGCGACCCCAGGGGGTCGCGACCCACAGGTTGAAAAACACTGCTCTAGATTCCCCGTTTCCATCCCTTAAATGCAAACAATCGAAATATTTTTTTACGGCGTTATCACTCTCTTGTGCGAATTAATCATTGTGCTAGATTTGGTCCCGATCTAGCAAAAGGTGTAGGCGTGCGTAGTGAACAGACATACAACTTGGATAACAGTCATATACCCACAGATTTTTCTTCTACACATACATATAGATTTATAAGGAAGCAGGGTGGCCGAGAGGTTAAAGGTGTCGTCCAATCTGCTACAGTTAGAGCCCCCAATAATACAGTTTGCGTAGGTTCAGCTCTACTCACTGGCTAAAGATACTCAGCTTCCTCGTCTTTATTAGTCTAAAATAAAGACGATAAGCAACAGTTAAAAATAAATTTACAGTTGTAAGGTTTTTATTTTAAAAAAAATTAAATGGAGGATAAACGGAAAACTAAACATTTAGGATGCTTATACGAACTTTGCTTCTTAAAATGATGCAATATATACTCTATATTTTTGAAACACCCTTTGGATACCAGTTTCTTAAAAATATAATAAACATAGAACCGTTTCATCACTTATACCGTCCTTCATTTAAATGAAATCACCGACCCCGAATTCACCTGATGCAATGCTAACAATCACCGTAAGCACATAATTGCTTAATTCTCTAAACACGCAAACACACCCCTTAATAACATCTCTTAAACGTTTTATTACATGTTTGCCTTACATCCTACTACCCTTACCTTAAACACAACTATTATATACTTAAATAAACGTTTTCTAAATAAATTAAACGCAAACCGACCCTCAGTCGGTCAAGCCCCCTATGGCACTACTCATCAAGAAGAATTAATAACGCCAGAATGTCCCAATAAAACAAGGGTGCGCGGTCATTTGGAAAAGCCCGCCCAAGCTAGTTAAGGGATGTTAGGAGCTGTGAAGCACCCTCAGGGCTTCATTTAAATTCTTCGGGTTTCCAGTTTTACAACCGTTTTATTCGAAGTAGCTGACTGAAAAATCTAACAGGATACAATAATAGTTTGACATAACCGTTAACCCAAGATTAAAAGGATTTAATGTCGTTAGAATTAAATTTCGGTTTATTTTAATGTCTGTTAGACTGACTTTTCTATAATCTAAACACTCGGCAGGGTGCACACTTGTAAGGTACTGTTATTATCAGTGGGTTAGAGGGTTCCGCAATGGAGTGGAACAAAAGCTTAAAATACTTTAAGAAGTACGACAACATTTATTTAAACTATTGACAACTATGTTTGCTAAGTTTTACATAATGTGTTAAATTAATTTTAAAATAGTTTAAACTGTAAAGCTAATGTATCTGTATGAACCCTTTGCCTATAAGATGTCCGAATGATGGCCCCGCCTACTGTATTGTTAGTTAAGGAATTAAAATACGTAAATATCTTTAATTAGTATTTAGGAGCAAAACTAAATAATGAAATATATTTGACGGTCCCTGGTCCTGTCTGTCCCTTTCTTTTATCACAAAATAATTTCAGTCTTTAAACATACCTTATACAGTTATAATTGAAAGCAATAAAAATATAATTATTTAGACAAATCTTATATACATTTTACTATAAGTTACAAAAATTTACTAAATAAAATTTTAAAACATGATGAATAGTTGAAAATTTTTTTTCGAGACATCGGCTCGTGTTTTTTTTAATACGCAAAAATGTGACTTTTGACACGCACGTCACGTTGCTGTCACGCTAGAAAGCTCAAAAGCTTTTAAACTCTCCGCAATAAAATTACGAAGATTTTGGCACCACCAGAATTTCTTCGACGTCTGTGAGTGCATATATCGTGTCCACAGACAGACAGACACACGGGGCACAACATTTTGTATTGCTTTATCGTGTTCAGAGACCACGAAAACGTCGAGAAATGTCATAAAGTGGGGGTAAAATTTTTACAATTTTCGCAAGATTTCAATACTTTGGCATTTTAATACGAGCCGAAGTAATAATAATTTGTATAAGGATAAAATAAATTCCCACATATGACGAACTAGGTGGACAAATGTTTCCATAATATCAATTTATAGCCTAAACATAATATTAGGAGTAACCTTGCCTGATGTAGGCTACATGAGTTTAGATTTAAGGAAACAAAAATTAATTAATTTGATATAAAATATTTTTATAATAATGCCCCTGTAAAGAGTATACAATTATTTGTTACTGTTTTTGTGTCTGTGTTCGTCGGAGAACCATCTTTAGGCCTACATCTGGCAACGGAGCTTACGTAAGGATGCTGGGTTAAGAACTTTTGTAAACTTATAGTAAAGTTGTTCTCTGGAAAATTTTCGAATGACTTGAGAAAAGCATTGGTGATCTATCATAAATGCTTTAAAGATTAACAGGTTTTGTTTAAATTCAATCAAAGTTTTGAATTTATAAATTATGTGTACATTTTTCAATGATTTTAAGTACGTTATCGTTATAATTTTAGAATGGCATACACCTCAGATCAGTATACATTCTGTAAATATGTTGATAAATTCCGCCATGACAGTTTTCGCAAGTAGGCTACAGTGTTCATTAGTTTTCAGCAAAGCACACTATTGGACGAGTTTTACCCTTTGTTCGGATCATTTCGAAAGTTATATTACTAAACAGGCTACACAAATAATTTACCCTTGACGTTTTTGTATAAGAACTTACTTTTTTGAGTTATTATTAAAATCTTTCAATGGCCGCCATTTTTAAACGAATTACTTAACATGTTGGAATCAAACTAGGTTTATACAATGGTGAGTACCTTACAAAATTTCTAACAAATAGGTTAAACAGTTCTATGTAGGCCCTATATATACAGAGTGAAGAAAAAGTCTGGGACCGGTTTAATATTTTATATACATAAACAAAATTTGAAGGTAGATGTGATTGACGAACCTACTCTATGTAAAAATATTATTTTATTCAGATTTCAAAATAAATGATCCGCCATCTTGGATCCGCCATTTTGAATGTAACTTTGATTTTTAAATGGGAAGGTGGTCATGTAAGACATCATTTCGATGTAGAATTTCAAGAGAAAACCAACGGTGAAATTTGCACATCCATATTATAAAAATATGGATCAACCACATCAACCAATTAAAAAATAGCGGCCAAAAAACAACGAAATAGTGTTTTCCGATTTTGCCTCATTTTGGTGTAGGCCTATTATTTTAAAAAAATTCTTCTTCTTTTTGGATTCAGAATTAAATAAGCTTTAAACGATATGCCACACAACTGTATTTGGTTGAACCACTCGAAATCAATTTTGAAAAAATCAAAATAACTGTAACTCAATATTAAATATTACCAAATGTCGTTGTGTGGCATATCGTTTGAAAACTTATTTAATACTAAATTCAAAAAGAATATTTTAAATAGTACAAGCATTTTAAAAAAATATCCTAAAAGGTACTAACCTATATCCTTTATAGTCACAGCACTCATCATTGCTACAAGCCATTGCCGACAGCTCACTAACGAAACGCCAAACGATCGCCGGCCCGAATACTGATGAGTGCTGTGACTAAAGACTATAGGTTAGTACCTTTCAGGCTACTTTTTTTTCTTAATGCTTGCATTTTTGTTGCAATAACCTAGCAACGTTTAAAATTAGTGGCCGCCGTATAATACGTAAATATCAAAATGCGTTCAATGTTATTGTAAACCATTTAATTATAGAGTCTACTATCTAAAATTTGTTTATGAAAATTGTTTGGTATAATTAATCTTACTGCAAGGGATGGCCAAAATGAAGTCGCAGAACCAAAGAATTATTATCCCCTAATCTTAGCTAAAAGTTGCTTACCACAGGAATTATAAGAAATGTTCGCAGATTTCCAGAAATAAGTTTGTGTTACTCTAGCTACACGGTGTAACGATTTGGGCTCAAAGTTCCGCCTACTTTTAAAACCTTGGAACCAATTATTACCGGCGAGGTCAAATAACAGACCAACAAAACTGCTGTCAATACAATCTCAGCCTATGTGTGTATGTTAGGCTTATAATGTGTTTACTAATTAATTGTTGATCCCGACACACGCCCCGTCTGCATGTACTGACACGTCGGCATCACTATCTGATAGCATCATTTACGATACAGACCTTGTTAACCCTTTAGGCAAGGGTAGTTACAGAAGGGGTGGGTTTAACTTTAAACACAAAACGTTGTATTGTAAATTTGTTAAATTTGTTCATTAGTGTGTAGGCGTGGAAAATAAACATACAGCTCAGTCTACAGATCATGCAGGAATGTATTGTGGATTGTAATGCAGGGACGGTTCCTCCTGAGGGCTTAAACCACAGAGGACTTAAGTATTACTTATGTCCTCTGTGCTCAAACTTCCCAAACAAAATTATTAAAAATCAATAACTACTAAATATTTAAATATTGTCAAAATAATGAGGATGTGTTGATTTCTAAACACGGGTATGGTATTGTAATCCTGGACTCTAAAATGGAGGATGTACAATCTAGGCCGTGTTTCCGTTGACCGAGTTCGTCCTCATTTTATAAACGTTATAAAATATTGTATATTATACATATCATATTATCAAGCGACAAGTAGTCTATGACTCATTCAAGTAGTTTTTATTTCAATAATTTTATTCGAATAATTATTCAATCATTTTTTATTATTCGAAGTTTGTGGAACTGCCTTTATAATCCCTCCACGCTACACCGCTAGCCCACAGCGCGCTAGCCGAGCCGAGGGCACGGTTAAAAAAATCGTACTGTACTTTTGATTTTTTGAAAAGCTTTAGCTTCTTGGAGTTAGGAGATAAAACAGTAATTCCCACTTAAAATATTGAAATGACATGTTTTATCAAGACACATCATAACAAATACTAATTTAAATATATATGTATATATAATTGTCCTTAATTTTAGATTTTTTCGTCATTATTCTAAAACCTGTGATTTTTATTAAATGTAATTTTGTATGATGTTAGTTGATAACAAATGTTAGTTGGGAATTATTGTTTTATTTCCTTCTCCTAAGAATACAAAAATCAAAATTATAATTTCAATTTACTCGACAATGGTTGGGTTCATCGAAAATTCGCGAAGAATGTAATCGTTTTGTTTCTCAATAATTGCTTGTAAGAATTAGGTTTATTGTGCAACCTTGTTGCCACCCTTAGTTTCTTATACCCCTTGTTAGTTTCAGGGTTTACTCTACCAAGTTTGTGTCATGTTCGTCCCCTAATTGATAGATTCCAAACAACCTTCTGCATCTGTGCAACAGCATCTCGCAATCAAAGCTAACGTATGTTGCAGACTCTCGGGCCTGATAACAGAATAGACAGATTTGATTTCCGTTCAAAGACGCCTAGCCTATGCTGATAAGCTAATGTCGGTTTAGCTTGATCATGGATTTAGTCAGCTTGGTGTTTGGTCCCGTGATTAATCGTTTACTTTGTGCTTGTACGTGTATGTTACACCGGGTATTCTTCTATGGCTCAGTTGTTCACTGTGCTTATTTTCAAGTTGCAGTACATTGGTTCCAGTCCCGTGGAGGGTGTAGATTGTCCTTTCTTATCGAGGGTATTTGCCATCTCGTCCTGGCACCCATCTAAATTCCACTATGTTCTTGGAGGACAATTTGGATAGTCACAAGTGCCTTCCAAATTCTTTCCTTACAACAAACAATTTAAATTAAAGAAAATGGGAGACCTAGAACCGTATTAAATCTTATGAGGAAGCAGAGTGGCTGAGAAACTAAAGGCGTTAGTCCAGACTGCTGTAGATGGGACCTCCAATTCAGTTTGCTAGGTTTGAAACTAGGTATTGCCTGGCTACGATTTCTGCATTGTAATCTGCTCCCATGTCTTTATCGTTCTAACTGGCATAAAGTAAACACGTCAAGCCAATTAACAAAAATAAACCGAACCTAATAACTAAAGACAGGTAACAGGCACTTTTCTAAAATCCATGTTTAAAATGATTTCTGGATGTGTCACAAGTGTACAATGATTTAAATGTAGCATAATGTGTCTCTCAGTTCTATATGCGGATGACACTTTCCTCAGCTCGCACAAAGATATTGTGAACTCAGCTCTATAGTTCGTTGCAACTTGCTTCAACCTTGTTCTCCGTGAATAACCTTGCCATAAATGATGATAAAACAGAGCACATGTTGTTTACTTTCAATAATACTGTCTTGAAAATTAATTAAACTGCAATGGGGTATGCTTGAATAGCAGGCTTACATGGCAACTTTTTATATCAAATCTTTCTAAACAATTGTCTCATGTAATTTATCTGTTAAGAAAGCTGAAATATTGACTTAGCAAGAAGATACTGGTAACTGTGTATTTTTGCCTATTTCAATCACTAACTTTTAGGATCTAGGGCAATTTCACCTAAGCTCAACTAGTGCATTTATGGCAGAAAAAGGCAATAAAAGCTTCAAATAATAATAGTACCTGTCTTGTATGTTTTCTGTAATTTAGTTAAAGTAAGACATCATACTAACAAATTTAATACTGTAGATTCTAACCACACATTTAACACAAGACCTTGTTACTCCTTACTCTAGATTGAGTAAATCTTATACCATATAAATAATTAAATAAATTACCATTAACAGTTCAGAGCGTCTGAACACATAAAAAAAGTGTTATTTCACCTTTCGCTCATTAAATGAATATGCAATGTTATTTGTCAAACATTGTAGACTAGATATGTTTAAAAATATTAATGTTAAAAATTGTATTTTTAGAATAAATTCTAATGTTATATACGCAAGTTCTTTGACTTTTGCCCATTACAATGAAAAATGTTTATCAGCAAAGGTGGCCGGAATACTACCCCCGGAAAACTACCCCCCAAGCAGGTTCCTGCCTCATTTTGACGTCAGAGATCGGGGGGGGGGGGGCAGTTTTCCAGTCACGCACACTCAAGTTTCGATGCGTTTTTTTGTCTACATGACTATGAGGCAACCTTTACTATCTAGTAACCTTGATATAATTAGAATAAAAAAAAATAGAGGACTAACCTATACTGTTTAGTCACAGTATGTTGCCGATAACAGTATAATTATAATATTTGTATAATTATAATATTTCGTCGTATTATCACTTTATATAATTAGAATAAAAAAAAACTAGAGGACTAACCTAAAATTTTTAGTCGCAGTATGTTGCCGATAACAGTATAATTGTAGGAACCTG
>JAGFPH010000197.1:391913-404227 GCA_018207615.1 Philaenus spumarius | reverse complement strand
TTCCAGTCGCGGACACGGCTCCCATATTGGTTAGTTGGCAGATTTCGTGACGTCACGTTTCACCTGGGGGGTAGTTTTTCGGGGGGTAGCTTCCGCATCCCCATCAGCAATAAAGCACTGGTTGAAACTAAATATAAAAACAATTTATTATTATTCTTGTTGTAATGTACGGTACAATATTTTGTATTAAAAAAATCACTGTTTAATTTGATTAAAAGATCAACCTGAAGTTTTATTAAATTTGTCTAATGGTAGCATATTGACTTATTTGTTCAAAATTATAAGCCCCAGCTATAACTACCGTAAACAACCAATGTTGTACAGTAACCAAGCAAAATGTGTAAATAGAAACCATTTGAATTAAAGTTGTTTAGTAATTTGTGTATGAAGAAAAGTATTTAAAAAATGAAACATGGATAGCAAAAACACTTCATTTTCAGACAATCTGACTTTTTGTACTTTTTCTGTAACATTGTATCTTTGGAGTTCGATAATATGGTGTAACTGACCAACCTTGCAATAGGTACAACGAGTAAACAAATCAGTCTAGACATTTTCAACTGAAACCACACTATTTTGCACCTAAACAATCTAAGAACATTTTTTAATCCCAGAGCCCCAAAAGGCATATTTTGGAGGGAGGATTCATTTTAAAAGAAATCTCAAATTTTAACATAGGTCGTGTGTTACATACTAAGTTAAATTTCTTTTAAAAGAAAACATTTTAAAAATAAAGGTTTGGCTTGTTTCGACCCATATCAAAATGATGGCTCTGAAAATATAAAAACAAATTTACTACCAATAAGTGTTTTAAATGTTTGGAACTTAAAATGTTAGAAAACATTGCTAATAATATAAACTTTTAAACCAATGCTCAAACTGAACACTATTGCACAAATTTAAAATTTGTTTAAATTCAAATACCAAATTATTTGTGGGAAACCAAATAAAAAGCTCTAAAAGCTGAAGTTTTTGTATTTAAACTTCGGACATATCGAACCATTTTAAAATGGTTGCAAAAACAGATTTTTAAGTTTTGTATGTAATTTATAGGTCAGTAAAAAATATAATAAACGCTCAGTACACACTTCATAGTGCCACTGCTTTTCTTAAAGTAAAACATTGAAAGGATACCATACAAAGGATTTTTATCAAACTTGGTGAATACTATAATTTGAAACATGTAGATGGTCCCATGTTCAATATTTACAAAACTAAGAAACAGTTTTATTGTAAGACTAACCAGTATAAATCAGTACCTACTTTACTATAAAATTAGTAACAAAAATAATTTAATTTATATTAACTTCTGTTCGTTTCTTTAAAAATAAACATTTGAAAAAATAAGTGTTCCATGACATTGGCCTTCTTGAAAACTTGATTAAAATGATATTAATAACAACAAAATCATTTACTCAATGTATCCATAGCTTGAATATCTTATATGTTGATGAATGGTATGGAGGTAGTATTTGTTCAAATTTGTTGTACATTTTTTGCAAAAGTTCGGATCTGCTAAAGTTTGTCTGTAAAGTAGTCTATGAGTTTAACACTATTGTGTTTGTTTTCAAAATTTTAGTTGTAGTATTTTCAGAAATAGAGAAGAATTGGTTTTTTAGCAACATTTTTGGGAATATCACAATATTATAAAAATTAATTAGTTTTAAATCCTAAAATATACCCCTTTGAAACAATACCCCACACGACAGTATTGTAAAATATACTTTTTTTGGGTATAAAACTTTGACCCTCAAAATTCATAGTAAAATGTTTTTTGAGCTCTGATTATTGAAACAAACATGGGTTAGCAAAATTTATAACAAAAACAAATTTCATTGTGCTACTTTTATCAGTTCTGGAGAAAATCAAATGAGACAGAGCAGACAAGCAAGTAGTCCTAAAGAATTCAGTTTTCCCTTTAAGCTACGGAACCCTATTTTGTATTGTAACAGCTTAGAACTAAAAATTAAATGGCACAAATATAAAAAGTTCTTGTAGTTTTATTATTGCATTTGTAATATAAAACCATCTGTAACCATAAAATATATTATATCTTTTCTGTACAAAACATAAAATCTACAGCTTTTAACACGAGTTTTAAAAATATACACCAGTTTTTAAAATAATTAAAAATCCATATTGTTTTTAACTACACTGAATCTCATTTTGGTCTGAATATCTTTCTTGGATTTCGAATCCAACTGGACGACTGATCTCGTTTTGGTAACACTGGTGACGAAGGACAACTCTTGCTCGTCGAAGGCACCGGTTCGTTTTCTTCTTTACTTCGCTTTCTGTGTATATCCACAACCAGACTCTGTCTACACAGAGTAGAAACTGTGTCCAACTTACCGGGGTCTTTATCTTTGTGACGTCTAAATCTTGCTTTCCGAAATCTTGAAAATATACCTAGTTTTGATTTTGGTATTGCTCCATGTTCCGTAGAGTCCATTTGTGCTGAAGCTCCATTAAAGATTCTTTTTGATGTACCAGGATCTACGTTGATCATCCCAGCACTTGCTGACTTAATAAGCAAATTGCCATCAATATCCCGTAAATCTTGACCTCTCACTAAGATAATGGGCGAACCTTCATAACTCGACTCACTCCCACAACTAACTTGACTCAAACGATTCTTCGAACCTTTCCATTGTTCCCTTAAAGACTTTGTATTGTCAGACTTTGTTACTTCTATTTCAGGTGCTGTAAGTTCACTAGACCAACTTTCGCCTCCGGGTCCTCTAGATAGAAACTCTTCTTTGGCTTTTTTTAACTTCATTGCTCTAATTCTTGTTGACTCTGGACTGTTTTCAGAATAAATCGAACTAGCTGGATCGTCTTTTATAAGTTGTATTGGTTTCAGTTCAACTTCTATGTTACTATCAGGTACATTGTAAACTTCTTCTTGACTTTTATCTTCACAAAATTCAATCTTGTCTACATTTTCGCTCGATTGATTTACATTAATTTTTTCAGATCTTCGTGGTAAAGGAGAGCAAGTTTTTATAGCTCCAGCACTACTACTTTTTAATATTCCTCGTGTGACTGAACCTTGTTTGTCTTCTACACTATCAGAAGGTCGTCTATTAAAACCATCGTTTAGAAAACCTTTATCGAACGATCTTATATAACCAGCACTTGCTGATTTCTGAACCTCGTTGGTTCCCCTGTACAACGGCATATTTATTCTATTACTTCTCTGCAATGCTCGTCTTACTTCGTCTTCATATTTTTCCATTTGGACTTTCACTCGTCTTTCAGCAACTGGTGACCTCCAGGCTACAGGAGAAGCACTACCACTCTCAGGAGACTTAGTGTCTGAACCTTCTTGACTGCCAGAAAGTTTCTGATTATACCTAGCAATCATCATACGAATACTAGACGATGATTCCTTTTGCATTTTAATTTCTCTTCTATTCGACAAAGGTGATATTGGAGGAAAACCTACATCAGTTCTTAGTTTCAAATTAGAATTTAAACTATCTTTTCTCCCTGGTAGTACGTTTTCTATAGATTCATTTGAAGAATTTCCCTTTTTACTTTCTCCAGAAGAAATACTTGATTTTATCTGATCAGATTCAGAAGCTTGTTTAGAAACTAAATTATTATTTTCCAAACAAGATATTTTTTCTTCCATAACCAGTGAATCATTTTTGTCCAGTGGATTCCCATTTGTATCTAATAGGAATTCAGTTTCTTCTGATGAGTGTTTATTTTCAATAGTTTCTTTAATCGGAACAACATTTAATCTTTCAGTTTCATCTTTTTGTATCGTTGCTTGTATCTGTCGTCTTTGCAATGCAGGAGAAGCAGACTGCGCTCGTGTTACTTGCTTTAGTATCCAACATGGAGGCATTATAAAACTACCCCTTTTTTTCACGTCATCCATTTCGGACAATTCTTTTGTTACTTTTTCACACTCTAAATTTTTCTCACTCAAAGTTACTCCACTAGGCCTTCTGTTTTGAGGGACCGTAGCTGCTTCATTTTCTTGCTCGTAAACAGTTTCGCAATTATCAACCTGGTTTGGTTCGACAACATAACTAATCACCGATGAAGTTTTTCCTTTACTATCTCTTCTAACGGGTGAAAATATTTTTCTTGTCGTAGGAACAAACACATTCACTGTCATTTCTTGAGAGCAATTTGTATCATTTACTGGTAATGGTAGCTCGAAAGAACAATGATTAGAATTCTCATTGTCTTGTTCTTCTCTGGAATTATTTCTGGAAGACTTTTTAACCCGCCTCGTAGGTAGTTTTGATACAGCTTTCTTTTCTCCTTCGTTATTCTTGATTTCAAATTTTTTAATCGCACCATGCAGAATTTCATCTTCAGTGCTTGAAATTGTTTTACTATCTTTTATGCTGTGTTCATAGCTTACTTGCGTGTCTGTAATTCTTCTAGTTTTCAACAGCTTCTTACTTTTATTAACAACTTTCTTCGTAACATTTGTCTCAAAAGGACTTTTCTCTTCAACTTTACAATCATCATCGTCATCATCGTCATCGTCATCGTCTTTATAACTTTCCCTTTGTCTATTCCTCCATCTACTTGTGTTTATTTTTTCACTCGAATCTTTTCTTGTTCTTCGTATTCTTCGATTGACAGTTGGTTCTTTATTTGGATTTGTTTCGTTTTCGACTGCTTTTACATTGTTTTCAGTAACTTCTTCACTTCTTCTTGTTTGTCGAACTGATGATACACTTAAATTAGAATTAGAACTTTCAATTTTCTTTATAGTATTTACACTTTCTTCTAAAACATTTTTTCCTACATTAGAAATATCACAAACTTTATTAAGCTCTTCGTTTATTGTATGCAATTCATTTCCGTTTTCTTCCATCATTTCGATTTCACCTTCTTTCCCAGATTCACAAATAGAAGGAGTTTCACTTTTTCTCCTGAAGAACGCTGGTGTGAATGTAAAACTCACTACAGGAGAAGTATTACCTTCTCCTGGTTCTGGCTTGTTTGTAGGCTCCGGTGGTGTTACTTCTATGATGTTTGGTTTATCGTTCTTCTTGGCAACTTTAAACACGAATGATGTTTCTGCTTCTGGACTTCCTGGGGTTCCTGCTACATTGGAGCTCTCGTGACCAGTTCCTGCCATCAAATCTGTAACAAATTTTAAAATGTTTACTTGCTAATAATTACTAAATAAGTAGTAGCAGAAAGTAGAAATAAGTTTATATAAACTAAACAATGAAAAAATTGTCTTCTACATCATATATTATATATTTAATGATGACCAAGTATTTTTTACCATCACAGAAAACTTCTAAATACCGGTAGTATTTTGTTTAGTTATTACAACCAATACCCTAAAAATATAAGTTATTTTAACATATAAATTTGTGGAATGTCTAAAACTATAAAAGTTATAAACAAAATGAATTATTACTTAAAAACGCACCTAAAATTGCATCACTGTTGCAAATTATAGATCTTTTTATAACTATCCTCCATAATGAAAAGTCAATTTAATAATTGAGTTGGTGTTCTAGGCACACCAAGAGTTCATGAGTAGGGGAATAACTAAAAGGTATAAACTCTATACTATAGTATCCATACAGGCAACTGGGGAAGTGCAGGGTATAAAATAAATAGTTGTAAAAGTAAATGCCTAACTAAAAACACCGGGGTTTGATTCTTCATCTAAACATGAATGGCTCATGTTACTGTCAACTAGTAGCAACAACCTTCCCAGTAATAGGGATGGTGTACTCTTCTTTGCAATATTCAGGGTCATGCCCAAGGTGTCTGGTGATACATAGTAAATAAACGGGAGTTAGGCTCGTGCACAATGGTTCTGAACCGCGTTCTTAGCAAAATTATATTATATAAAACGAATTACATGTTCTCGTCCTGAAATGTAAACATTTGTTAAGTACTAGAAGGGCATCCATACTCTCCTTTTTAGGGGCCTGTATCTTAAAAAAGAAAAAAAAGATACCCATATTTATTATTATCCCATATTATCACCCATTTGTCTGTCTCAGTAGATTTTCTCCACAATAGAACACAATATAATTTGGCGCAATTATAAAGCACACTAATTCACTTCCAATGTGAATTTACTATGAATTTTGGGAGCAAAATAAATGTATGATACTATCGTTTAGAATACCTTATATAGGTAGCCTACCTACTAAAGGGCATCAAAAATATTTATTTTAAATTTTTTGACTTGTAGTGGTTTTTAGATATTCCCATAAATATTACTCAAAAACCCATCCCCTTTTCTATTTCCAAAAGTACTGCAACTAAAGTAAAAACATAGTGTTAGAAATTCTCTATAATTTACTGGAGAACTATTTTTGAACTTTTGTTGAACATTTTTGAAAAATACGTTTCCATTTTAGTGATATAATGGCAATAGTATTTTTGGGAATTGTTATCTCTTTTCAGTGTTTTCCGTCACCATGTATAATTTAATCAAGCTTTGGTAACATTGAGCATATGATGTTTGATGTTTTCTTAATAATAATATTTTCGTAAAATTTTAGTGTTGGTCGGCCCCAAGTCCAACTCCTATTTCTCCAGATTATTTCAACTCAGTGTGGAGAGGGTTAGAAACCACCTCTACTGGTTATACTTATGGTAGAGGATAGTGTCATTACACACAATATATAAAAGAAAGAAAACCATTCTGCAATGGGGTTTCAACTGTTTTTGCTTTATAGGCCTACTAATTTCTTGCTCAGACATTACATAAATAATATGTTTATATAAATCAGGGAAATAATTTTGCAACTGGAATACTCAGTTTAGAATAACAAATTGTACTTAAATAACTGAGACTTTTATTTCAGTGGAAACCATTTCTGTTCCCCACTGTAAAACTTCTGATTGTCTTAGGAAAACTTTTATAGCTGGTTTACCTTTACTCTTTGCCAAATATATTTTTTAATAAAGTAGACTTAAACAGACAGACCAATAAACATAATGAAAAATACTTCAAAACTACTATACGAGGTCTGCCTACAAAATTCTGTGAATGGTCTAATATATCAACATTCTACGCTTGAAACATCGCGCGTGCTTGTTTACGCAAGCATGAACATGTCTGGACCTGTCATCTGTCAAGAATTGCGCAAGGCTTCACAGAAATTCACTGTATAATTTATTTTTTTAATGCTCAGTATAATAAAACAATAAAAAATGCAGTATTAGAGTAAAATATGTTTATAAAAAAGGTATAAGTACATGTTTTGGCCGTTAAGTTAGGTTAACTAGTTTTGGGGACTAAATTTGAAATTATGTGATAAATAATTATTCCTAAATTTTAGCTGATAATTCATAATTTTATATAATAGGGGCAATACAAAAACAAATTAGACAAAAAAGAAATACCGGTACATAAAAAACTCACTAATTTGGGGTATGGAGCTAAAGGGAAAACCCACTAACCAACAGGTTAATAGCAGAAAAAGTGGGTATTAGCAAAGGCACAGTGGGGGCCATCGTTCATGAAGAATTGGGAAAAAAACACAAGATTTGTTCATGATTTGTGCCACACATCTTGACAGATGATCAAAAAGCAAGACTTCTTGAGGCCAGTGGTGAATTCATTGATATGTGTGACTGGGATCGACTTTTCTGGGTTCCATTGTCACAAGAGACGAGACTTGGTGTTACCAGTACGACCCCGAAACGAAAAGACAATCAATGGAACGGAGGCCACCTTCTTCCCCGCATCAAACAAAAATCCGCGTAGAAAAATCCAAAGTGAAGACCATGTTGATCACTTGATGTTGATTTTTTGACAAAGAAGGAATCATCCATAGTGATTTGTTCCTGCTAGCCAAACGGTAAATGCCGCATTCTACTTGGAGGTTCTCAAACGTTTGTTGCAATGCATCCGGCGTGTTAGGCCATAAATGATCTAGACCGGAAATTTGATATTACTGCACGAAATGCATCATCGCATCCAGCATCATTGTACGCCAATTTTTGACTCAATGTGGTGTGACAGTTATGAAGCACCCACCATACTCTCTAGAACTAGTGCCTGCTGAATTTTTCTTTTATTCCCACGTCTTAAGAAGGCCTTAAAGGGATCACGGTTTGTGGACATCGATTAGATCCAGAACCAAGTGATGGCAATTCTGAAAACGATTCTACATGAAGACTTCTCCAAAAATTTTGAGGTGCTATACGAACGTTGTCAGAAGTGCGTTGTGTCTGTGGGGAGTATTTTGAAGGCCAATAAAGATAGTTCTAATTGTACATTTTGTTTTTACAATACCATTCACCGAACTTTTTAGACAGACCTCGTATGCTATTAGTGAATTACCTGATGCAGCACAAAGATAACTAAGTCCTCGTTTGAGTTCTAAAACTTTGTTTGTAAGCAGCCCAGGAAGCTGAGTCAATTCTTCAGATGTCTGACGAGGGAGGTAGTTTGAATCATTTTCAGCAATCTAAAACAGAATTACATAACATATAGAATTGCAATATACAAATAACAAATCTATCTGTAGTGTTACAAAAATATATGATTGGTTTTTATATAACACTAGCTGGCCCGACCCGGCTTTGCACGGATAGACAAATCAAAGTTAAATGTATATTAATAAAAAATATATTATATCAATAAATTTATTACACTATGTATTTCTTATGGGGATTTTTAGTAACGTTGACCCCCCCCCCCAAACCTCCCCTAAAATTTAGATTTTTTTAAAAAAACCATTTCTTAGCGAGCACCTAGGGCTCTAGAGGAAGCTACATAATAAATTTCATTCCAATCAGTTCGGTGTTTCTTTTCAGTAACTTTGACCCCCCAAACCAGTTGTAATTGGTTAATTGTAGCTCATGTATCACTTATATTATTTAAGAATAATAACAATATCACAAATTCTCACACTCATATGTTTAATAATCAGTTATAATTGGTTAATTGTAGCTCATGTATCACTTATACTATTTAAGAACAATAACATTAATACAAATTTTCACTCTCATATATGTTTAATAATCAGTTCTAATTTGTTATTTGTAGCTCATGTAAAACTTATATTAATTAAGAACAATAACAGTAACACAAATTCTCACTCTAATATGTTTAATAATCAGTTATAATTTGTTATTTGTAGCACATGTCAGTGGCGTAGCCAAACAAAATTCAGGGGGGTAGGTTAGTTTTGTACGCTGACTACCGAGAGGTACGGGTTTAGAATTTTTACGGTTGAAACAGAACTTTTTTTGGGGTAATTTTATAACTAAAAAAGTTTTTTTGGGCATATGTGATAATATTAACACTGCATCTGCCATTGGATGTAGGGCCACCAAAAGATATACAAAATTTAATGTCAGAGTTTTTATAAATTTATTGAAACAAAATAACATGTAATGCAAAAACTAGGCCTGTCCTCTATATGTTTTATAGTCTTACACAACTAAACTGAATAATAACTCGTACAGAATTAGAAAATATAATAATTATTCTTTTAAATCTTGCTTCTTTTCCCAATAACATTAAAAACAAAACACTTAACAAATCTCTTCTGTAAAGATGCAAAAAATATTTATTTGTTCAGAATTACAAAAACATTTTCATATTGTTAAAAAAATTAAAAGGTGCTCTTTTGAAATTACAGTACATATTTGAATAATAATAAAAAATAAACTACAATAGAAATACCAAATAATAATATGATTATGCACTAAAGGCTGATTTTAAGTTTCCTGGGCTTCCTTGCCATGATATCCAAGACACTATCAGGGATTACTTCTATTTCTCTGTATATAAATACTACTACTAAGCACGTTGTCTAATTTTCCGCTATGCCCGTTCCAACTAAACAAAAGCATCACTTCATATTGGCCCACATATTAATAATTACCTAGTGGGACGAGTTCTAACTACAATTTTTTTTAAATATTTAATATACTTTAACGAAGCGGGTGTTCCCGCAGGTGAAGTAATCGCTAACCAGTTAAGGGTTATTGTTTCAATTTCTTTAACAGGCTTATTTGGGGTTTGTTGATAGTTTATATTCTTGAATTTCGGGGGAGGATACATCTCGATATCCCCCTGGCTCATGTATCACTTATATTACTTAAGAACAATAACAATAGTGAAAAATTCTTACATACGTACGAACAATAATGTGTTATAATTTGATATTTATAGCTTATATATCATTGAGGATAACGACTTTGTCGTTGAAACAAGTTAGATTATTAAATATGTGTTTGTGAGAATTTGTGTTATTAATATTATCTATATATATTATATATAAAAATGAATTGCTGTTCGTTAGTCTCGCTAAAACTCGAGAACGGCTGGACCGATTTGGCTAATTTTGGTCTTAAAATGTTTGCAGTAGTTCATAGAAGGTTTATACGTAAAGAAAAATTTGAAAAGTTTCCCGAAAAAGTTTCAAGTTTGGAAGAAACTCAACAGCCTTTACTGTATGAACTCAAAACCATAGTTTATAAAAACAGCTGTTCTTATAAAAAGCTTAGCAACACGTTATGTTTGTTTACAATCATTACCATAGCAAAATTTCTTAGCAAATTTATAATCACTTTAATACTCTTCAAAATTAACAGCTTTTTAAGCTTAGATTGAAAAACTATAAACAAACACAAGGAAAAATCAACGAAAAATGCTTATAGAATTATAATTCAACTCAAACATTGGTTATTAAATATCTATATAGGCCTACTTAGAGATATGCTGTTTAAAATATTGTTTATATAAAATATATCATAACTATGAATTTTTTAATACTTTTCAAAACATATTTTCGCTATCAATAATAATAATAACAAACAAATTATTTGACACCATGCATAACCATAAACATACACGAGTTTAAACATATTATATTGAAAACTAAACAAACAATCTGAATTAAACTAAATGCCATTAAAATATCACATTTGTAGCTTTATTTTGATATATAATTGTATATTTAAATACTAAACAATATCTTATACTAATTAGGCCTATACATTTAAAATTACAACCTCTATTTGAACCAGTTTGTTTACATCCTAAATTAACGCGGATGTTACAAAGTGATTCAAATATCTTTTCTACGACCCCCAGCTAATTTAAACCCTCGCTAAGAAAGGGTTAAAAGAAATTCGAAATTTTAGGGCGGTTTGGGGGGGGGGGTGGTCAAAGTTACAAAAAAACCCTATAAGAACGAATTGGAATTAAATTTGGTACGTAGCTTCCTTTTAGGCTGTAGGTGCTCGCAACATTGTCAATGAAATTAAGTGAAGGTCAAAATTAGTAAAAACTATAAATTAAAACGATAAATTTAAAGCTTTTTCATGTTAGGTAGTAGTTTACAGGAATACAATTTTCAGTGCTTTCTTTAAATAGCGTAGCTTTTTTTTCATGACCACAGTTAGTAGGATACGCACGGGTATTCAACGAACACTTAAAAAGAATACAATTACGTCAAAATGACTGAAAATACTAACAACCACGGGCAACGCTGTACGGGTCAGCTAGTTCTTAAATATTTGTGAATATTGTGAAACAATTGTTTGATATTAAATTTATACTTCAATAGAATTATATTTTGTGTATTTTGATGTTGGGAATCATTATTTAAATAGAATATGTTTTTTGGAACTTTGGAAGCTTGGTTTCGCCCGCAACTGTAGGATATCATAGATGTATTTATACAATACAAGCTAGTTAACTAGTTGCTATTAATTAAAGATGCCGTTGTTAACAACAGCCAGTAAAGTATTCTTTTTCTTTTTCAATTTTATGCTTTTGTTTTTTGTTACCCTATTACTTTTCTGTATATCATATTATATATAATATGGGAGTTATATAATACTATACTCTAAGAATAGTATTAGTTTACCATACAATGTGGGTAAGTGCAGCTCTGGTTCTCATTTTAATACCAAACTTTTCAACCTCCTAATTAAGGAAAGAAATAAGATGTACCATGAGCTTTAAGAATTTATGTTACACATACACCAAAAGGATGACATAAACAACCTGGTAAAATCCTGAGATAAAACGAGGCTCATACTGAGGTTGATTGTCCATTGGAATGATAAAGTAGCACATATATTAAACAAGATATATGAAAAAGTGGCTTAGTAAAATCATGAAGAATTGAGGTTCAACTTAACATAAGCTTTCACTGGTTATGGATGTTTCAAACATTACCTCCAGAGATTTATGAAGACCAAAAATGCCTACTGCAATAGTTCTCACGAAGAAGAAGATGTCCTACTCACTATTTGTCATAGGAACTGGGAAGCAGATAGAGTCCCGCTTGAAAAGGATTTTATAATCTTTTGAAATACTAAATAATATAAATTGG
>JAGFPH010000197.1:358894-391903 GCA_018207615.1 Philaenus spumarius | reverse complement strand
AGATTAATTTAATTAATAATTTACAACATAAATACTGAACTGTTTCACGCTGAAAAGACAACATGATAACAATCATGTTAAAAAGATTAAGAAAAGGAGGATCATTGAAGGACTCATTAAGAAGGGCCAACTAACACCTAGCTAAAATCATTTAGATAGGAAAAAAATAATCAGCAATCAAAGAATGTTTATTTTAAGAATAGCCCTGTCCAACAAAGATGTTGAGCTTTTAATTAGCCTTTTGTACCTTTGTAAGGGCATGAAAACAGGGTGATTTTTAATGGGTTGTCACAGTAACATCTTTGCATAATCTTGAAATGTGGATCCTCCAATTAACGTTTTCACACTTCTTGAAAGATGGTTTTTGTTTTTTTGGTATTTATTTGTTACACACAGTTACATAGTCAATTAAATGACAAGAATGAATAATCAGGTTTTGGAAAAGAAATGGTAGTTTAACCTATTGTGTAATTACACATTTTAGTTAATAGTATAACTTTATTGATCAATTAACAACATTGTAGGTAATATAAACAGCAGTACATCCATCATACTATAACAACTGAAACTTTTTTTACAGAATATCCAAAAAATACTAAACCAGCGTTGTACAACAATTTTCAAAACAAGGCGGATTTACACTGATGGTTATAAAAAATAAATTGATCAGTCAGTTTTTTTTAAATTTATACGTTTATAGAAAATGTAAATTCCAAAATAGGGTGGAATGAAATTGCATTGTAGTTAGGAGTTTTTGTAATTATTTTCTTATACGAAGGCAGAAATTCCACAGAGAGAAAGTGGAATAGATAAAAGTTAAATCCATGACTTTTTGAATATCATGGATGCATGAGTAGATCTGCAAAAGAATTTGCTGCAACAGGTAAAGATCTATGTAAAAAAATCATCTGAGAATAATTGAATATCAGTGTCATAATTACAAACTACAATACTTATATATTACACCTACACCAACAGAAGCCATAGAGTCTGTAGAGAACCAATGCTGATTTGATCTTAAATTGTTCATCTTCGGTGTTCGACCTCGTCCTCCAAGTGCTTTTCTTAATCTCACTATTTCTTGATTTCTTTCGCCCACTGCAACTTCTAACTTTTCAGCCTGTTTATAAACATAAATACAAGTAAGTTAACCACTATTCAATCATAAATAATACCAATATAATATCTTTGCTATGAAAACACACAAAGTTATTAACTCTTCCTACACCCTTAAAATGATTTTCTAGTATCTAAATAACAAAAAACTATGCACACTTTATATTTTTATTGTTTGTTTAAATACTCAGGAGTAATTTAAACTCAGCTAACCTTTAGATGTTATAATAAAAAAACTTTTTGTGTATGTAGGCGAAGTTATTTTGTATATAGGCCTAACTCAAACGTTGTTTTAAACATGTTATTCCAAGTCAATTGGTTATGTTTCATTATATATGTTTTCAAAGTAGAGTTGAGGAGTGACTCTAAAAACTCGAAGGTAGTTTCCATTAGAATATTATTAAGATTCTGCTTGATAACCTGATGAAGATGATGTGTTAATGTACAGGAAAATTTTACAAAATGTGATACTACTTGACATGTAGGTCAAACCCAAAGTAGGTTTGCCCAATAGTATTCTCTGTTACTCTCCCCCCCCCCCCCCCGCCTGAGTTCAGTTCCCCTTATTTCATTCTTGATCACTATTCTTTGGAGAGCTTGATATATAGAAAGATTTGCTAACTTAAAACTGATTATTTGTTTATGGAATTTATGTATTTGAAACTTAAAAATGTATTTGATATTTCTTTTATGTATGATGTGAAATTGCAAGATTTCCATCTGCCTTAATCTTTATGGTGGCTAAGGCTCATCAAGAGCTAACTAGAAGATGGTTAATTTTTAAACATAGGCATGACATGGCATTACAATTTACTTGAACAAGCTGAAGTAATACTTTACAAATGTAGATTTAGACAAATTGTGAATTTAATTAACAACTAAATAAATTAAATTTGTTATAGTAAAAATAAATTTGATCATTGGCTGGATGGCCGGACCTACAAATTCTGGGCCACCTGCAAGAATTTGTGAAACAGACTAAAATGAAATTACCTGCATCCCATTATTAAAAGACTAAAATGAAATTATATACTTCAAAATAATTCCAAGCAAACAATAAAAACCAAACACAAGTATCACTAGCTAAGGCAAATATTGAAACTCTTATAATATTGTTATAAGTATATTATATTATAATGATAAGAGTATTGTGCTGAAACACTTATTTCTAGAATTTTTCTGCACAGAATTTCATAATTTTGGCATAATTATGAAAGGATGCTTCTCGAGTGTATTTTCCATAATGATATAAATTTCTTTCATTTTCTCAATGAAAACTCAAAAAGTCTTGAATTTTTTCTTACCTATTAGGTTAGTTATGTGGTTTGTAGCATGAATTTTGTGTAAATAATTCATTTTCTCAAAAATTCTTTAACAATTTTCTTTTATGTAAGAAACGCATTCCAAAGACCGTATTTATTCAAATTAGTAGAGTAGAACTCTAGGAATAGGAGTTACAAAATTATTTATTTTTATTAAAATACACAACGTTCTTTAATGTAAACACTTTTTGATTGTAATTACTGATTTTGGCCGGCACCTGAAATAAATATGTATTTGGAACTTATAAGACATAAAAGCTAAATAGTTAGTTGCTTTTAAGATTTAGCCAAAACAGTAAAACATTTTTAAAACAAACAATTTTAACTTAATATTGATACAAACTTTATACCTACTAACTGTTGATCATCCATGTAACAAAAATGTAGGGTTTTAGAACTATTTCACTCACATTTGTGAGCAACCATTAGAGTTAGCATGCAAAGCACTCAGGAGTCTCCGCAGGGAAAAGCATTTTAATGTAAATTTAGTAATGAAATTGATATGACATTATCAGAAATCCTGTTTTAATAATTTCATTTGAGTTAACTTTTTTACAAGGCCTCCCTTTTTAAAGTGGCAGCCTTTCATAATCAATAGCCAATTTTTCTAGATCCTCCCTTCTTTCTTGACCCAAGATACACCACAGGTAGTGCTTTATTATTGGGGTGATAAATTAATTATTTGTTTTTATTAATTTATTTATGTGTGTTTGATCCTTTATTTTTTGTTTTATAAAATAGAGAAAGGTGATTCAGCAAATGCACTTCCGTACTACTGAAAGTAAAATATTTGCATTTCAGGAACTCAAACTCCACCAAGATTAACTATGTTACATACTTTCAAAAAAGGAATTTGTTCTAAGTTGTACTCAAGAATAATTTTTTAAACTGCCTATTTTATGTTTTCATTTAGAAGAAATAAATAATTTTAAAATTGTAATTCTTTTGGGAATGCTATGAGTAATTTTGTGCCTCCAATGTGTGTGATTCATGGTATTGTGGAGTTTTGTGGGACTTGACTTAACTATTACTTACCATATTTAATAGCTCTAAGGTCAAGTCTTGTACCATTGATAAAGCTTCTTCTCGCTGGCTATTATAAGTTTCGCTTCTTGTTTCCGTTCGTTCGTTTGTATCAGTCGCAATACTAATGTTTGCTTCTTGAAGTTGTTTTACTTTACCTACAAGGTGCTGAGCAAGGGCTGCTTGTTGTTCGCTGTGCTCTGCGAAGGAGTACTGAAAATACAAACATTTGTTTAACAATAATTTGTCCACCATCAATAGAGCTTAGCAAACCATATTTAGCACCAAATATTATTGGAGAATTATTTTAAGTAATGGAGATTACACCACTAGACCCTTGTAAGAAAGGAACAAGATTAACTGGGGTAAAGTTCAGGCAAATGTGCTAGCTTCTCAGCTGAAATTGTCATTCTATAATAAACTTCTATTTTATTAGCAGGTCCTGTATGAACTTATGGTACTTATCTCTAGGGATCTACAAAAAAGAGAAACTTTTAAGTCACACAGATAGATGTTACAGAACCGAGTGCTTCCTCAATACAAATATCAACAGGATTTAAGAGAGCCTTTGGTGGCAGAAGAGATTTGCCAACAAACATGTAAGAAGACTTTAGAAACATTAAAATAACAATATAACACAAATCTAAATAAAGTAACAGCAGGATATATACCATCCATGCCCTTACTCTCGCATAGACTTGGGTCTAACAAAACTAACGAGATATAGCTGGCATAATCTTATAATATAATTCAGTTGTTCCAGATCTATAGTACATTGAGGCTGTCTGTTTTTTATTAAAAAATAGTGAGTATTCTGTTTCTCTTGCATGTACCTAATTGAATTTTTGCTAGGTTTCGACCATTATTCCTTTAGTGACGAGCAACCCCTGATATACATACTTAATTAATAATATTTAGTTGGTAATGTAATTATGTTCTACAAGAGTATGAAAGGAATTAATGAGCGAGTATTTTTATCAACAACGTTATCTTTTATAACCCACCTGTAAAGTTTCTCCCTTCCGCAGAAGAAGTTCCTGATGACATTCCAGCTCGTGTAATCTTGCTCTTATTTTTTCTAAATGAGTGGTCTCGTCTCCTTGAAGGACATCTTTAGTTCCTAAGTCCGGTCCTTCCGCTTCAGCCAAAGTTCCTGAGCATAGAAAAATTGCATCAATCAGAAGAAGTGCGAGAAATCAGAAATTTAAAGTGTGAAAAATGTAATTTTTTAACTCACCCAGTTGTTCCTGGTGGATCATGGCAGCTACATGTAGTCTTCCTTCCAAGTTTTCCATTTCACATTCTAACTCCCTAATCAAATTAAAATATAGTCAAAATATGTATTTTTCAGAACTGCCTTGGAAATAAATACATTTAAATTAAAAATCTGTCAACAAAAAGTTATGTCACAAAATTTACATTTTCTATATTTTATTTTCATCAATAAAATCTTACATCAACAATACATTATGTTAGTTTTACATTGGAAAAATGATTAAATAAACATTTCTGTTATTTAATCAATTATGCTTTAAAATGTTTAAAGAACTAATAATGCAAAAGTATAGACAATTTTCAAACAATAATATTTAATAACAATTATAATTAGAAAAATAGAGATTATAATAAAGAATTAAAGGTCAAAGAACCTAAGTACACAATTGAAAATTTTTTTGTTATGTGATCATAATATAACTAACTAGACTATAACTATGTAAATATTATGATATGATCAGGGCAGTAGCTAAGAGGTGGTGAGTTGTGCCGAGGGCCCAAAATAAACCATGAAAAATCCCCCTTTTTTTAGACTGGTGCAATTTATTAAGCAATAAAAGTTCCACTTTGATGGAAGAAATCTTTCAGGTTACTAAAAATTACTGCACTTGAACTATCTGTAAAATTATGCCGATTGTCTACAAGAAAAAGCAGCCATGTACGTAAAAATCAAGATTTTAACTGCAATATACCTGATGGGCGATGTATCGAGCCAGCGCCAGACCCAAAGGGACAAACTTTTACCCTCTATTCCTCTCTTCCCTTTCCATTCTAGTTGACAGCAGCAAAATTGGAACTTTTTGAAAATTTCTTTTCTTCAAAAGCGTTCAGCTGATTTTGGTGCCATGTACAGTAGAGAAGTTGTTACAGTTAAGCTCATAAACCAAGTAGTTGCTTTCAAGTTTCACGCAAAATAGCTGGTGAAGGAAATTGACAAGGCTTCCCATTTGGATGTTTTGCAAGTGATTTCAAAGTTTGGATTAAGAGATGCCTATCCAAATATCGAAATAGCATTGAGGATATTTTTTACAATGCCAGTCAGTGTTGTGTCTTGCAAGAGTAGTTTCAGCAAGCTGAAGATCATCAAAAACTATTTGCGGTCAAGTATATATGAGTATCAGATTGACAAACTTAGCTATCCTGTCCATAGTATATGAGATCGTTTTAAAACTTGATTTTAATGAAATAATTAATGAGTTTAAATTGGTGAAAGCAAGAAAGGTAATATTTTGTTAGTATTTTAGTTCTGTGTCATTTATACTGTATTCTGTTGCTTAACAATTTGTAAGAGCAAAATAAATTGGTTTACTGAAACTTTAGACTTTTTATTTACAGCCTCCATAGCCAAAAAATGTTACCTGCAGTTACAACAATAGCATGTTGTAACTTGTAAGTGCAAGTCCTGAAGTTCTTAAATTAGAAACAAAACCTACTTCCAGAGTCAAAACACTGATTGAGGTTATGCATTATTTTTCGTAATTTTTGCAAATTGATAGGTACATTTGTTGGGTTGCTCCGAACTATTCCTAGGCAAGTTGCATTGATAAACAAGAAAATGTGGATAGAGTGTCCACTATTTTTATAATATTGATCTCTGCACCATGTTCTGGACTAGTTATGAGTCTGAGCTAGCAAACAAACATACTTAATAACTCATTAATTACATAAGTGTGTTTATATATTAATTTCTTAAAAAAAAATATGAAGTGAAAATTGATTTAACTTTAATAAAAAATACTTTAAATTTTCTCATTGCATGTTGCAGAAGCTGTTTTAAAAAGTTTCTATTCGAAAAAAAATACTTTTAGCTATATTAATGTGCTATACATATTACGTTTTAGTAGGCCCCATGCTTATTATGTCCTTTACTTTTGAAACTAGATTTTATGATTTAACTATTTTTTAAGTAGTTAAATGGTCAACAAAATGAGGTTTTATAACTCCTTGAAATTCCAACATTTAGTTCATTTTCAAATGAAGGTTTAGGTTTTCTTTGATAATAACAGTGTTTTTATAACTTTTATAATAAAACAATCAGGGCGCAGATTTGTCAAACTCGCCAAGGATGCCGACGGATCTTGTTACGGCCCTGAATATGATATATAGTTCATTGCTATTTTTCTTTCATTTTGGGGTATTATAATCCCTGAAGTGGTAGTAGCCAGTTCTCTTTGTATTATTATTTCTGAATAAGCAGTTAAAAGACAACTCAGCACATGTTTCCTTTTTACCCCACTTTTATAATTATGTAAAATATTAATCACAAACTGGTTACCGGTATATTATTTCACTGTAACAAATTGAATGTGATAAAAAAATCTAATTGAATTTTTTGTATACACTGTTTATATTTCCTTTCCAAATATTTCATTTTAAGGTATAGTTAATTTAACATTTCAGGTCTTCAAATGTTGAATAATCTTTAAAATGTGTTTCAAAAGAATTATAATTGATATGTCTTGCATGATACTGTCTAAATTACGCATAATTACCAAAACACAATAACTTTCCCATGTATTATCGGTAAACTAACCTACAAATGTCTTCTTTCTTCTTGAGTTTATCCAGAAGGTTGATGTTTTCTTCTAACAGCTGATAGCTCGACTGCACAGCTTCTTCATCAATAGCTTCCCCTCGAGTAATGTCCTTCTCACTGTCACTGACACAAGTTTACATTTATTACTTGAACAAATTTCAGTTAATCCTAAATTAAAGGCTCTGCAATGTTGAATTTATCAAAAAGAATTATGGTAATTATAGTTTATCTTTCTGTGAATGTATACGGTATTTATATGTCGTATTCTAGACAAACTAGTAAATTTATGTATTATAGTAAAGTGCCAACTCACTGAGAACACATTTCTAATTACAATCCTAAAACTTCTTTCCACTAGGATGTTTTGTTTTTTACGATTTTATTGTTATTGAGACTGTTATGATTAATGATTGAAATGATCCGTTTAAACTCAGTATGTTAAACAAAAAAAGTATGGACAAAATCTTTATAAGTTATTATGTAACGGGTTCCCCACAACTGATCCTAAGGCGATGGTTTGTTTCCTTTAGTAGATAGATATCCTTATGCCTACTGCTGATGACAATTCGGATCTCATTAGGATGTCGAAGCAGACAAGAAATGAGACCCTCAGGAAGCAGGCGAAACGGTTTAACCTATTTATTGAACCCAAAATTACAATATTCTCTACAGGCCTGTATCTAAACTCTTATTAAAAATTAAACCTAATTAAATCAGGTAAAAGGCAATAATTGTGGTGCAGCATTTCCACTCCCATCAGGACAGAGTCCAGACAGACTCTAAGTTCTCTTGTCTTTACATCCAGTCAGTAGATTTAGATGTTTGAGCAACAGAGATTGTACTGTATGTTTGGGTTTAATAACTGTATAAACCTAAATTACCATCCACCTAATTTCTCAGACCTTACAACCTAATTGGAGGGATTCACACTGCTTCTTTGGAGATCCTGACACGTAGAAATCTAATCAGGGAACCTAAGAAAATAACTCCGATGAAAGAAATCATGCTAATTTATAAGGGATCTACACAATCCAGCAAAGGTCATGTCACGGTTAAAAAAAATCAAATTTACAGCTTTTTTTAATGAACATTCACATTTCCTTTCATGGTTGTAGGAGGTTGTGCAACAATTCCAGTTGAGATATTTTTAGCAATCTTCCTTTGATAATTTTCTCAATCTTTAAGCTATCAAAATGAACAAGGTGTGTTTTGAAAGAGCAAGTTATAAACGTTTGAGCAGAATAAAAGTTGGACAATATTAAACAAATCATTTCCACAATCATACAACTACTATTGATTTGAAAGTTACTGTAGACAAGTTCACCTTCCACTGGAATCAATAAGCCGAGTGACTTCTTCAGGAGCGTAACAATAAACAGGTGTTTGTGTTTCCACTAGAGGTGTTTCTGCCAGAGGAGAAGCAGTTTCTTCAATAACATCTTCAATGTCTACAATCATTGCTTCTGGTTCTTCACAATCACAGTTTTCTGCTAAATGACGGCTGCAGAGTTCACCTTCCTCGGATCCTAACAATCATACATGAGCATTAATAAATGAAAAAAATAATAAATAAATAAAATAAATATTGTACAAATATTTATATTATAGCATAAATATTGTAAAAAGATTTTTATTAAACAAGAATTTTAAATTGTCGAAACAAACTTAATTATGTTACATATCATACTTATTACCATAGTTGTCTTTCCTTTTTTTAACCAATTCAAAGGGTACAGCAATGAATAAGGTATCACTAGATAGGGTTTTTGACCGACTTTTTACATACCATACTCAGTTTACATTGAAACACATTTGAAATTTATGAGAAAAAATTTAAGATTACATTCTGACATCAAACAGAAATGCTTTTGTATTTAATAGATTCTCTTTGCTAAATTGTGTGTACAACTTCCAGAGTATTTAATTAAAACCTCTCAACGAAAGACTAAGAGTGTTGGAGCTTGAATATGCAAACGTTTAACATGGGAAAACCCATCTATAATATAGATACTGATAATGGCCTAAGAATTGTAAATTAACGAACTTACCTCACAAGGAATAAAAGGGATTGTTGTAATTGATTGTCCTGTCCTATTTGATAAAAATTATAAATCGTTATTTTAAGCTGTTAGAATTTTATTTATAAAATATCTAGTTCCATAATCAAAATAATGGTTTTTAGCCAAAACTATTGTACCGTGGTATACAATGATAGTAAGTTTTTCAATGATTTGAAATCTAGTTTCATTAAAATCAAGCAACATTGCTAAAGATGCTATTAACTTACCTCACAAGGAATAAAAGGGATTGTTGTAATTGATTGTCCTGTCCTATTTGATAAAAATTATAAATCGTTATTTTAAGCTGTTAGAATTTTATTTATAAAATATCTAGTTCCATAATCAAAATAATGGTTTTTAGCCAAAACTATTGTACCGTGGTATACAATGATAGTAAGTTTTTCAATGATTTGAAATCTAGTTTCATTAAAATCAAGCGACATTGCTAAAGATGCTATTAATTTCTTTTAAAACATTGTCTTGAACAAAAATTTAAAATGTCTAAAATTGAAATTGACAAGGCTTATCTGACAAAGGGGTTTTCACTTAAAAATTTAATTAAATTTTTTTTTTATTCTTTGCACCAAAAACACTCGCAGTATAATATTTTTTTACTTAATTATATTTATTTGAAACCGCTTTGTATTAACAAATGTTTTAAATTAAGTGTTGTTGGAATAAAATAAGTAACATTAATCAAGTTAGTAATGTTAAAGAGATTAGTTTTGTTCAATATATTTGTTAATTATTATCAATATTATACAATTACTAATAACATAATAAGCCTTTTTATTATGCATTCAATTAAAAGCCACAACAACGTGAATAATACCTTATTTGTTTTAATGTTTAGTTAATATGCAATTGCAATTTCTTGCATTTGTGGTTGTGATCTGAAGATATACTGGTACCCGAAACCGTGGTTGTACATTAACTAAACATTAGGTACAACAAAGAAGAGATTAGTTCAACATACTAATTAAAGTAAAGTTATATGAACTCATTTTATGTTTATTGTTGGAGTTCCCAAATACAAGTACGATATTGTTTGTTTTATGTATTAAAAAAGAAATTATGTGTTTGTATATCTTTGAAGTAAGTTATCTATTTACTTTGTTGTGCAGCATAGTTTTTAAATTCTTAGATGTGCTGTGGTGAACTTTCCAAAACTGATCAGAGTTAATAGAATTACGAGGTCTGTCTTAAACGTTCGGTGAATGGTATGAGAAAAACATAAAACCAGAATATACATTAGAAATACCTTTATTAGCCTTCAAAATACTCTTCACCAGACCAACGCACTCCTGACAACGTTCGTATAGTGCCTCAAAACTGTTGGAGAAGTCTTCATCTAGAATCGTTTTTAGAATAATTGCCGTCACTTGGTTCTGAATCTCTTCAACATCTGCAAATCATGATCCCTTTAAGGCCTTCTTAAGACGTCGGGAAAAAAATCAGCAGGCGAAAGATCTGGAGAGTAGGGTGGGTGTTGCAAAACTGTCACGCCATGCTGAGTCAAAAATTGGCGTACAATGATGCTGATATGCAATGGTGCATTGTCATGCAGTAACATACAATTTCCGGTCTGGAACATTTGTGGCCTAACACACTGGATGCGCTGCAACAAATGTTGAGAACCTCCAAGTTGAATACGGCATTCACCGTTTGGCTAGCAGGAACGAATTCCTTAAGGATGATTCCTTCTTTGTCAAAAATGTTATCAACATGGTCTTCACTTTGGATTTTCCACGCGGCTTTTTGTTTGTCGCGGCGAAGAAGGTGACCACCATTCCATTGGTTGTCTTTCTGTTTCGGGGTCGAACTGATAACACCAAGTCTCGTCTCCTATGACAATGGAATCCAGAAAAGTTGGATCCTGGTCACACATATCGATGAAATTGCCACTGTTCTCAAAATGTCTTGCTTTTTGATCATCAGTACTTAGGATGTGTGTTATCATGAACAAATCTTGCATTTGCCCAATTCTTTGTGGACGATGGTCCCCAATGTGTCTTTGAACTTCTTCTGCTATTAATCACAGAGTCAATCGTCGATCTATTGTTAGCATCTCTCGCAAACTTTCAATGTTTTCCAGCGTCCAGCTTGTGCATGGTCATCCTGAACATGGTTTGTCCTCCACCGATTCTTTGCCAGTGCGAAAGCGTACAAACCAATCATACACACATTTCCTACTCATAGCATCCTGCCTGTACACTGGCACCAACATCTCATGGATTTCTGTCACAGTATTAAATAATTTGAAACAGAACTTAATGTTGTGTCGTTGCTCCATGGCTTTTTGACACATATTACTTGGAACACTCTGTTGACTGTAAAAGTACTGCAATAGAAACCTCGCACAGTTCCCAACAGATGGCAGGTCCAGACATGTTCATGCCTGTGTACGTATGCTCCCGAGCTGTTTCAAGCGTTGAACATATTAGACCATTCACTGAACTTTTTAGACAGAACTCGTATATTCCTTCGCACACACCTCGTATATTCCTTCCATGTTTTATGCGAAGAGTTATTTTCATGGAACAGGCAGAGTTACTAATCTGTTATTTTTATGAAAATATATTTTTTAAATGAATGAATTATCTCTAGAACTGATTTGGATATTATAATAAAATTTACCATAGTTATAAAGCATGCTAAAACACACACATTATAATAATTAGAAATACCGTAGTAAATATTTTACTGTAAATTTTGTCGGAGGCTGAATTTTGTTGCCCGAAAATGTATATTTTTTGGTACTGTTATTTGAGGTATTGGTTGATAAATTTTTATTTAATTTGTAGATTTTTGTTATACGTTTTTTTATATTCTCAAAAATGTTGCTATACGTTTATTCCCACCTCTATTAGTAAAAGTTCTTCAGCTGAAATTGGGGAAAATTAGTGATGTTAAAATTTCTTGTATAAGGCCTACTTAAAAGGAAAACTGTAGGGGATAAAAACTTTTGTTAGAAAGTGATGAAAATAAGTTTTCCCTTGCATTTTAGGTAGAACTATGCTTGAGAGTTAACATTTATTTTCACTGGACTCCACCACCCAAGTATAATTTATTCAAGCCATGGTTATTGTTACTGGTTAGATATTTAGTTGGGAAATTACAATTTGTTCTTTCATTATAATTTTTGGTAAAACTTTAAAGGCGGCTGGAGATGTGGAATCCTTGATGCACAAGTCTAACTCATACATCTTCA
Organism: Philaenus spumarius; assembly: GCA_018207615.1. Classification (NCBI taxonomy): domain Eukaryota; kingdom Metazoa; phylum Arthropoda; class Insecta; order Hemiptera; family Aphrophoridae; genus Philaenus; species Philaenus spumarius. Next base: position 379,360 of record JAGFPH010000197.1, on the reverse strand, counting down.
GGTAATTTGATGGTTATCTTTTTACCTAACCTACTGTATGTCAATGATCAGGCATCAAATTTCAAGAATTTTCTATTTTGATATAAATTTTCCTCCCACAATTCCACCATTTCTCTTTGCAAAAACAAAATAGATTATGTAATTGTACTCAAAGTCATTGTATACCTTCAGTCAAATAATTTAATGAAAGGAGGGATAGCATCACTCGCTAAAATTGCCAGAAACTAGGTACAAACTGGTGCATCTTATGTTAGAGCTAGATAATAAGTTACAAAATTCTGTGGCCATTCTTCAAGAGAAAGTAAAGTATTTGTTACAAAAAATCCACGTTTTACTACAATAAGCTTTACTTTGAAAATTACAAAACATATAAACTTATAAAACTATATTTTTAAAACATTTTCTTAGCTCCAGAAAACAGTATGTAGGTTGCAACAGACCGTACGCAGTACGTATAATGAGCCAACGAATCAATTTAAACACTAGGTAGATTTTTTTCAATTCGATTGTCCCAAAATACATACTTTAGGACTCTTGAAAGTAAGTGTAAAACAAATTGGCTTACGAGATCCCATTTCAAGATGGCAAATAAGTGCAAAAATTTACTTTTAAAACTAAACAATCAGGCAGGATTTTTCATTTCCCAGAAATTCAAAATTTGTTTAATGTTGGAAAACATGTGGAAAACTATTTCATCTAAAATAACATTGATTTGATAACAAAATAAAAAGCTCAAGTGTACCTTGAAGTACTGATTCCAATTGGTTTGCTTCAAGTTCCTCCATATTGTTGAGAGACAGACTTGAATGCTGATGTACTAAAGTACTTTGATTAGTCCCAGCAGCTCCAACATCCACCACACTTCCTACAGACTTGGACCTGGTTAACAGGGCTCCATTCCCAACCATACAATCACCTGGTATAATAAAGTAAAGAATATTTGAATTAAATACAAATTATTTCTAACTAAATAATCTCTGAAATTAAAACTGGAACACATAAAGACACAATCCTATAATCTAGAAGGGAAAAACAAGTTCATGATAAAAATGGTTTACAACTTAAATATGTAGTCATCCTTAACTACTTAAGAATATTTCGAAGGGATGAAATTGCAAGAAAAGAGTCACTGAGAAAGATTAATCTGACATTCATATTCTGTCTAATTTTGTTTCACTGTGGGCAGTACGATGCAGAGTTTGTTTTCAAAGTAGTTAATTCACTGCTATTGTTCTATATTATGCATCATATGAGTTTCAAGTAATTTGAATATGCTATAGGCTATTCCATGGTTGTATTATAATTTGTAGTTTTTTGTTTTTATTTGTGAATTGTGGAAGTTGTTGTTTGTGCAAACGTTTGCAAATACTTTTCTATATATTTCATTTGATTTTTTACTGGTAAAATATCATTGTAATAAAAATTTATGGTTAGAAGGTTTGAAGATATTACACGAACTGGTGTCATAATGGTACATTGTGTATTATATTATTATTTTTAAACTTAAAATAATTACTTCCAGATGTAGAAAAATGAAATATACAAAATAAATAAGGTTTACTTATGTAGAATCTAAAATATGTTTGCATGCTCAAAACTTTGTTTTAGAGTTTTAGTATATAAAAAAAGACAATTATCAAACATAAAAAATGGATCAAAATAGCTTCTTTCGGTATTATAAAAATAGAAAGATTAGTGATTAAATTGTGAAACCACATTTAAAGAATTTAAAAATAAAATTGAACAAAAAATTAGAATATTATTTTTTTACAATAGCCTTTAGTTATGTCTTAAAAATATGTTATTTATTATTAAACTGCAGACTTACATAAGGTTTTTCATATTGGGAGACGAACTAACACATTTAACCTAAATATGTTTTAAATGTTGTACAAAAATGATGTATTTGTCTTTTATGTAACAAGTCTTGTTTTTTTGAGCTTGTTCAAAGCTGCTTTTAAAATATTCAAAAGTACTTCCACTACAACGTCTGTATATTTACAATTTTCTAAAGCTGTCATAGATGTGAAGTGGAAATATACCCATTAACACAAAACGCAGACAAAATGAGGCTTAAGAGTGGTGCAAAACATGTTGTACCAACAACAAAAAAAGGCTAACTTTATAAAATTGTATTTTTTTGTAGCGCCAAAACTATTCAACAACATTTAAAAAAGTATTAAAAATTGTAAGAATTCTAAAATCTTTTTAAATGTTAGCAGCAAGCTAAATATAGTCATGAGTGTAAGGATATGAGTATATAACTGTTGTACAGTACTTTGAATTTTGTTTTATAGATGTTTTACTTGTGTTTTTTGTATTCTAGTATAATTTATTTGAGCAATTATGTTTCCGCTAATTCCAATAGATTTTTAATTCCTTAAGTGTTTATTTAATGTTTTCTTCAACTTTCACAGCCTTCTCTTTTGTGTGTTAATGGTAGAAAACTTGTTAAATATGCAGAAAATCTTGCATAGTATGCAAATTAATAATTGCTTTTAAGTATTAGTAAAGTGTAATAGGTCCCTTCTTCTTACCTGAAATTTGAGAGGTGGTTTGACTCTTGGCTGGTGGCTGGTATCCTGGGTCCAGCAAGGCAAATGTTGATGCTTCAGGGCCGATACCTCGAGCTTTCTCCCACTCATACAGTTTCCTGGTAAACTTCTGTGAAATCCCCTGGAAACGGAAAAATCCAGTTGATGTTGGAATAAGGATTTCTTGTTTCTTTGCACCAGAACCGATTGCTCGGCGCATTTTCTCCAGTCTAAAAACAAAAGTAAAATATTAATTATATCATGAAAGAAAACCTTGAGTTGGAACCAATGTCCTGCGTTGATAAGTAGCAGGAAGCCTTGAGCAAGTGACAGCTTTTAGTAGTCATAGCTGGGGGATTTATAATTTCTAACAAAAGGCCATAATTTACCATTATAAATGCAAAACTTCATTTTAATCTTTTAATCCATATTAAAAAATTATTTTTTAAATCAAAAAAGGTTAATTTGTAATGTTAACAATAAAACCAGACAAAAATTTTTTTTAACTATGTACGTACACATATCTCTTTCAAAAATCCAATTGAAATTGTAGAATTAGAAACAATCTTGTAAAATTATTTATACCTTTCTTTTCTTGCATGGTTTAATTCTTATGTAGGTCTTCCTAGTCTTTAATTTTTATTTTGTTTTGCAACAAAGGTACGGTACATCCTAATAAGTTAATAAGTTAACATGTAACTAAAGATTAAATTATACTGGCAAACCAAATGTACTAGATTGTATTAATATTTTTATGCTCTTTAATTTAAAAGTACCAGCTTTAACGCAGCTACAGTATGTTTTCCGAGTACCAGGGCTTAATTGATAAGAGTATTGCATTTTAACCTTATGTTAAAACACAAGCAACCGGGCACGTATCGCAGCATTTCTCTGATTGGTCAAAATTTCAGCTGATCCCTCCCTCAACAACTACTCGAGGGCTCTTTACTTTAATGTTTACTATGATACTGTGTAATTTGTAATAAAATATTAAAATAATATATGAAACCGTTTTAAATCATAGATAGAATTTGATGCAATTATAAAACTAAACCAAAAATCATCTGAAAGAAATACACAATGTCTTCTATTTTTTCTACAGGTTAATAAAACTAATATATTAAAAATCAAGAAATATATTTTTATTTCCATTAGAGCAAAAGTAAGGCAAAAAAATGTTTAGTAGTATTTCTATGCTGTGAAATTTTTATGTCATAACAGGAATTTTTACTAAATGGCTAAATAAAATTTAATACTTGACATAAACTACAAATACTTTAAAGCTTTTGAAATACTTAGAATATACTTTTATTATAAACATAATAATAAGATTACACTTAGAAGTCAAAAAAGTTTTTTTGGGCTACCACTATGTTAAAAAAGGAACAGTAGGCTTTAGTAACCCAAACTAATTAAGGCCGGGAGTGATTTGAATTAGCAAGCATGGTGTAATAATGTAAAAGCTCTTAAGAACAGTAATTCAGAATAATTAATTGAACTAAAACATATTTATTCATTGATTCAACAACATCTTTTAAGGAAAGACTAAATAAAATTAATTTGGCATCACTGGAAGACTTTAATCATTTTGTGAGTAAAATTCTTATAATTTACGGTTATTTTTTAAATTGGTATTAACCAATGTGTGGATTTTTAGTTTGTAATATCGACATGTTTGTTATTCAATTACAAAGCTTAGATAAATATTAACCAGTTTCATCTAAATTTGATAATAAGTATTCTGAAATGTTTTATGCAATGTATTTATAGGAGATTATGAGCAAATTTTTTTCATTTTAGTTTAATATTATTCTTGAGGTATTTTTACATACATGAAATATTCTGTATATGACACATATAAATACTTTTTCCTTTCTTGATTAAGAAATCAATATTTAAGAAAATCTATCATTCTTTACAAAAATACAATTAATTATATCCAATATTTTAAACTGTCTAAATCATCTGTTCCATGGCTAAAGTTGTGAAATTAAGTGATAAACATAAACCTTTTAATCCTAGAGCATGAGGGTATTGTTGACTCCAATGAGTGCAGTCTCAATGATTATTTATTGTTTATATATGACATAAGTATCTGAATAAAGTGAGTTTTATAAGGTTATTTTGGTAGAAGTGTGCTTGATTATGTAAACAAGCGGAGTTCATCAAATTTTATGTATTTATTTTTTAACTAGAACTGGTAAAGAATTTTTATTAAACTTTTTAACACTAAGATTTTAGGTACGATAAATTAATTTGAGACAATATCATCTTTGGGAAAATAGACTTGGGTTTTAAAGTGGATAGCAAAGTGGCCTGAAAATAAGTATAAATTATATTTTACTAAAACATCATAAGCCTACTTAAATATCACTGACCCTACTGAGAGTTAGTTTTTATCATTAAATAGTAGATAGTCTGTTTTATTGTTAGACAAACATAGGAGTGGCGCTTAAATTTACTTTCTGCAGTATTTACATTAGGACATAGCTTATTTTACTTTATGAAAATTTTTATTAGCTTAATCCTACTCTACCACTTAAAAAATTAACAGTATTTCAATTCCTAGCGCACTATTAATTATTAAAATGAAATTTCTTAATTATTATTTGGAACTTTCTGTACAAATAATAGTGAATATATTGAACTTTTATAAATAGTACCTTGCTTCTCTCTCCAAATATTTTTCTCTCTCTCGTTCGAGCCTTTGTTTTTCTCTCTCGATTTTGTGCAGTTCCTTTTCTAACCATGCAAGTTCCTTCATCTCATGATGGCCTTTCCCTTTATTTACTTTAACGAGCACACCACTTCCATCTCCCCATTTTTCCTTCTTGTTTATTGGACTGTGTTGTTGTTTTGATGATTTATTGTCAGAATAATCTCTCCGTGATGTACCTGGACTTGGGGATTTGTTATCAGGAATATCATTGTTATCTGTAACGATTCCCGATATCGAGCCTTGTTTTAATCGTTCCCATTCTTGAAGTTTTCTATGAAAGTCTTCCGGTAAATCTGGAGAAGGGCTGGACATCGAATCACTCTTTGTACTTCCGCCACCAGGCCGCCATCTTTGCCATTCTGTTATTTTCTTTTTAAATTGTGGTTGGTTAGAATTAAACACATCGGGTGTTTGAGGTATCGGTATCGATTTGATTTTTTCCCACTGTTCCAGTTTCTTCTTAAAATCCGGACTTAAGTACTCATCTCCTAATTGTTGTAACGTGATGGACTCACGATGCTTTGTCGAACTTGTTCCAGGGTTTCTCAGTCTCTCCCATTCTTCCATCTTTCTCCTGAATTCTCTGTCTTGATGTGTTTCATCTCCTATACTAGAGGTCCCACTGGATATTCCACTGCCGGTTCCTCCTAATCGTGGCCCGGATGGAGGAGAACCAATACCTGAGTTTCTTATCCTGTCCCATTCTGTTAATTTCTTAGTAAATTCATGACTAAGTTTTAACTGGAGTTCTTCAAAGTTTTTCTGTATTTCAGCCTGGATATTTTCATTTCTTCCTGCTACATCGCACAGATCATCTGCATTTTCTGGAAAGACATCATCGTCTCTGGTATTGTCATCCACATATTCACCACTGCTCAGTTCATCGTATTCTGAAAACAAAAAGAAATTCATTATTTTCCTTCTGAACTGTCAAAATATGTCATACATCATTAGTTTGCTCATCCTTTTGGGTGTAGAGAGCAATAGTTCTGTTTTGAATTAGGATGTTTCAACATCAATGAGAACCTTAATGTTTTCCATAACCAATATTACATTATACTTAGTTTTAATACAGGGTCTAACTACTACCCTGTGACTACCCTTGAGGTACTTTTAGCAAACAACCAAATCAGTTAAAATTCTTGGTTTCAACTTTAACCTCACTATTTTGCGCTTTATCTGCCCAAAACATAAAAATCGTTCCTGTTTTCTGACTCAAAACTCTTTGATGTTTTCTTAAAACTATTTTAGTTAGTTACTTTACTTTTTCTTTGAAGGTTAACTTTACATTACATAGTATTACATGTACAAGTAAAAACGAATACATCACCACTAAATGTATTGGGGGTCATAACAAGCTCGCTTGGTTTTCACCTAATGAGAATCTAAATAGATTGAACTAGCGAGAGGTAAATATAAATAATAGCAAGCATAAAGAAGACTGCCATAATATCATATATCTCGCCCCTTCTACTCTCCAAGCTACAATATTAAATTTAATAAAGCACTACAACATTAGATAAGGAAATAAAATACTTTCAATACAAAAACACGTAGTAAATTATTATCCTAGAAATTGCTGGTTTTCAAAAATTATTGTTTTTGTAATTGATTAACAAATAATTTATAAATTTGCCAAAACCACTGTGGAACTACAAGTAAGAACATGTGAATCCACAGTGGTCCAACGGAGCCAGAGTGCCCTTTAGGCCCATGAGATACACTGAACACTCATGTTAGAAAAAGTGGTAAAATTCCAGTAATCCAAAATATATATTTAGTGACTGGTGTCATGATTGAAGAAATTTAAAATGTGAACAATAAACAAGCAACAATAGCTAAAATCATGAAAAAATAAGTTAATCTCTAGATTATGACTTGTTAAAAACCTTCATAACGATGATTAACTGTATATACAGGGTTAGTTAAAAGTCTGGAGACACCCCCTTAACTCTCCACCGAGCATTGATAGAAAATCCAAACCCGGGGGTTGTTTATAGGTCATAATAGCACACTTCCCCATGCAAAGGGCAACGTTGCCCCCCAACTTCACGTCTTCGCATTCCCACAAAACAAAAAGTCGGGAAAACAACAAGAAGAAGGCATGAATGAGTAATGGGGTAATTTTCATGAGAATTTAACGTCTTCACGTTCCCACGTTCAAAATCGTCAAAGTTACAGACCAAGCCCCCGCATATGAGCGGCAGATCGTCTTACATACTGATACCAATAAATCAGGTCTTTAAAATATACTAGTACTTCAAAATTAGCAGTTAAATAACAAAATACTGTCACAAATTTGCGACATCAGTCTATTTAAATTAGACCAAGCTTCGCACATTTGGGGCGGCAGTCAGTGGATAGAAACTGGCCGTCGCATATATGCAACTCTAGTCTATGCATACCGAAAAATTTTACTATGGTGGTAGAGAACGTGTTAAATGTTTTATTTAATTTGCATGTTAAACCAATTCAGATCTCCTTATTTTTGTAACAATATTGTTTTACCAACTTGGAATGTTTGACATAATTAAATATTAACATATAGTTTACTTATTAATATTTTAAAATATAATTTGCAATGTTTTATTAACCTTAGTTTTGCACATTTTTTCTATTTGCATTTTATTTTTTAAAGTTTCAGAACATTGAATTTGTCCAAATAAACAGAAATATTTCTTATTATAAAGATTTTTTAAATTAGAGAAACTTGATTGTATTTTATATTTTGGTCATACCTTTCAGTAAGTGTTAGTTGTATAAAAAAATGTTTCAGACAAAAGTTATAGATAATAATATATAGAACGTATCTTATAGAATAACAGTGAAAGGTTTTGATACTGTGCCTACTAAGGGAGTTATGCAATTTTTAAGCTTTAGCCTCTATTTTTGATAACCCTTGACCTTATAAATGGATAAACTATACTAAGGATCTTACAGTGATTTTTGGTTTTTCAAACAGCCTTCTACCCTTGATTATACATAATCAAAGCTTCTACTCTCTTGGTGATAGTTGTGCATTATCAAACTCGAACAAGATTTGAATCTCTAAATTCTATATCTAGACGTAATTTGTGCAAAATTATGGCAGTTATCGTGTCCACAAAAAAATTATAAAGATACTGTATATTAAAACAAATATATATAAATGTTCATATAAACTTTTTGAGTTGACTATGTTTTTTGTCTAGGGACCATTAAATGAAAAACTAGGCCAACATTTTCCTTACTATAGTATTAACTCTATATTAAAGACCACAACAGAATACCGTTGCGTTGCAGCCAATAGGATGGGCACGTAGCATTGCCATAGCACTGGTGGCTACTATCGTATTTGTTTAGTAGAATCCTGACTTTGAGAATTATACATTCGTTGAGTCAGCCGCGTTCAGTTAGAAGCGTGGGAAGAACGTGACAACGGCGATTGGCGCTTCCAAGGTCTCGGTGTACACAACACAAGCCTGTCCCTCAATGGTATTCTTTCGTGGTCTTTACTTTAATACGTACATTTTCAAAATCTACCCAAGAGCAGCACAAAATACTACACAACAAGTACAGTTGTGCTTATACTAATATTATTTACATCTAAAGTACAAATATTCAAGTTCTTCCTTCATGCTCATTGGTTATTGTTTTAATTCATTTTGTAACAATATGTTTTCAAAATGATTTTAACGTACAGTTTATTAGGTAGTTTTACAGAAATACATAATTTTATTTGTGGGAACAGGAAAATGATTTTTAGTTTATGAAAACAATGTAAAAGGTTTGTAATAATAGAAATGTTACCACTTTTCCTAAAATTGCTAACCATTAAAAACAAACAAAAGGTTATTTTTTTTTAAATAGTTTACCCATATCGTAAAGAAAACTTGAAGACTTTATTGGACTTGAAGGAACGGAGTTGCTCCCTCTAGATGGGTGTTCTCCTCCTGCTGCTCCTCCCCCAGTTGTTAAGAAAGCATGTTTTACTTTAGACCATTTTGATTGGTTGCGAAGAGTAGGTGGCGAAGTTCCAACACTTCCTCCTGAGGATATCTGAAAAATTGAAATTTGATAGAAATCTGTTCAGGTAGCAAGCATTTTTTACATGCATGTTTGATTTGATTAATACTTTCAATAAAGTTTAACACTTAGCAAAAATACCATCACATATATTATTTCTCAATGCCATTTTTTTGTCGGTACGCCATAACTTCCTTAATACATCATCAAATTACATGAATGAGGCATCATTTTAAAGCTTTCCTTAACCGCTACACCGGAAAAATATACAAAATACAATTATACAAAAAAATACAAAAATAATAAAGAATCCGAAAGTAACAGTGATGTAAGATCAAGTAAGTTGTAGGGATATTTTCCTGGCGTTGGCAACACTGATGATAACAATACCCAGCTGGAGAGCTGCCGTTACGCCACTACATTGCTATTTTTTAATTAATTGTAAGCTTGGTTATAAACAGCGTTGTGAATACACCTATTTGTTGTTGTTTACCTTCTGCAAGTTGGTAAGTTGTTTAAAAATATATAATAACAATAACAAAATTATTTCTCATTAACATGGATTTAAATTAATAAAACACTGTTGGTAAGTTAGAATGCGAATGCTTCGCACGGGTCAGCTAGTTATTTTTAAGTACCAAAATATCATTATTTGTACATATGATACTTTGATAGGTATCTGATAGATTGAAATTATTAGTGGCTAAGCTACACATTTTAAATTTTAACTACTGCAATGTTTTGCCCAGAACCATGGATGGCTCCTATAGAGAGTGAGAGCCTTCCAAGCAAAATTATTTGAAAAATACTGTCTAATTAATGTGTTTTTATACTACAAGATACTTAAATCTAGATGCAACAGTTCTCATAACTTGATATTCAAACATGCATAGGTGAGGATATATTGATGCTGGCTCAAAGGAGAGAATAGTCCACTTTGGAGTAGCATGCTGAAAACGAATCTAGCAAAACATTTCCAAATCATTTGTCATTCGTAGTATGGTGTTTGTAAGACAATAAGTCAAGGAGAACTTACCAAAATTCAATCGCCCAAGTCAAGAACTAAGTTTTAAGGGGTTTATTATGATAGTACAGGATTAAAAAGTAAACATTATAGTTATATTAGGCACAGGATGTTAGAAAATTCAAGAGTACAAAATTGATGAATTAAGAAAGTTATATAAATAATGAAATAATTAAGGACTAATAATTCATTTGAAATTATAAATATTGGCACCCTTGTTTCAGAGGGATTGCCATACTTTGCTTTGAAGCTTGATAACACTGGTTTGAAAGTGGGTAAAAACTATATAGAATGTATAGTTGAAATTAAAAAGTAGATTTTCAGGCAATGATTGCCCGTGCCCTCTTTGCTTTCTTAATAATAAATATCAAACATTTTGGAATTTTGTTTTAGTGGTATAGTCATTTACAGTGTATTAATAAGAGAGACATTTATTGATTATTGAAAAAGTAGGACAATAAAGTGGATTTATGTTTAATTCCTGAAGTAACACAACCGTAGTTAGAACTACTTTTTAATCAAAAACTTAAAAAAATAAATGTTACATTTTGCACTACAAGAATTTATTTCATCTTGATGCTACTAACAAATAAAAAGAATGAAGCGAACATTTTTGTTTTAGCTGGATAACTAACAATGAGGTCACAAGAATGTATTGAAATGTTTAGCCAGTGTGTTGGGCATAGATATTTACAAGCTTAATACATACACGATAACAATACTTTGAATCAACCACTTAAGAATTTAATAAACAAGTGAACATGATTCATCAATCAATTCCAAATAAAAACCTCATCATACCATGATTCCACATCCCCGATTCATAACTTGTCCAAATATATACAAAACAATAACTGAAGGAAATTTAATTAATCTGATATAGTGCATCAATTAAAAACTTCAAGTTACTTGATTCCAGTTTGTCTGCACAAGCCGATAGAATATTTAAGGAAGATGACTTTATATTGACAACATTCTGAAATAGATATGAGTTGTCTTGGCTTGGATACAACTCTGTCTGTCAAAGGTTAGGTAATATCTCAACAAAAGAAGAGACGTTGGAATATTGATCTAAAGCCAAAAAAACCATACTTAGTTCATAGGCTTTGGTAACCACATTAGTTATGGTTTATCTTTAGACATTCATTTCTTATTTGATATTAATGTCTTTATAATTCAAACAAAGAACTGTTTTCCTTCTGAACAACGAAAGAGGAAGTTTCTGTCAAGATAAAGACATCATTGTTTGTTAAATTGAATTTTAGGACAATTTTAATAATGTCTGTGTTAGGAAATTCCCATGAAAAATGCGTACAAGATGCCCCAAAAATATTTTTTGTGCCTAACGGCCAATTAATAAACCTTTCTTTTTTAATGACACGAGCATAGGAAAATTACATGTCTGGATATGCTGCACATGAGGCTACTCTCTCAACTGCAAGATAAAATAGATGGTGTAACAATGTTGTTAAGCAACAAGATTGTGGGCTCCTCGTTGCATAACTTTATATGAAATTTGTTGAATTTCGTTGTCCCACACAACTGGCTTGTTCGCCATTAACTGAATAACATTACTTGTTTGGTTGCATTAGCTTACAAGGTTACCTGATCTGATCAGAATCATTTTTAGTGAAAAGGAAAAACCAAGCCCTCATATTATTTTAAGCAACACCGTTCTTATATTATTTTTACTTTATATATATATATATATATATATATCATTTTTAATTTTTGTCTGTTACGTCACATTTTTTAGAAAAATTATCCTGATATTTGACATAGTTATAAAACAATATTGCTAACCCGCAAATATCATATGGTAAAATTTTGTATAATAATGTTGTGTGGGTTTCAAAAAGGGTTTTATTAGGGGTATCAAAATTACTTTGTTTAGATTTTTGTGATTTCTAGCTCAAAATTCCATCCTCCCTCTATTCTCAACATATTGCAAAATAAAAGCCAATGATGTTAAACATACTCATAGTATGTTAAACATACTCATCTTACTTTTTTGAAACGTTGTGAAATGTGTTTTTCATTCATGCGGTGTACCGTAACAAGTGTTTAGATACAAATGGTGACTGTATAGAAAAATAAAATATTATTTATATTTATAGGCAAAGTATATCTTGTTCTACTACAAAAGAGTTCTTACTTTAAAAAATGACCCTTGTAGAATTCATAAGCAGTTTAAATGAACATTAAAGTAAACCATTGTAAGTAGAACCCATTATGCTTTTTCAAAGGTAAATATTTTATAATACAGAGCAACCTAGTTTAGATTATGTGAACCAAGACTATCTTGAATGAGACAGAGAGAACTTGAGGCGCTTGGGAGGCTGGTACACTTGAGCTCTGACCAGTTGTCCATTTCACTCTGATCAGAGTAGAGGTTATTTTTCTTCTATCTCCATTATTTAAGTCTATTCAAGTGGTTTCGTCGCCATTTTGTGCAATATTTGTTAGAACTGGAGTGTCTACAAGATACAGGGGAGGGGTATTTGTTATTGTTATTGTAAAAGTGTATTAATTGCAGTATCTTCATGACCATGTTTATTTGTTGGTTGGGGCAAGTGGAATCCAATGATTTGTGAATACATATTGTTCAAGCATACCTCACTGAACTTGCCACTAAAATTTCAAGTAATTCTGTGAAAACTGAATGGTTAGTGAGAGAGAAAATCGCTCTATCAATATTAGCAGTTTCAGTTACCCCGGTGTACCTTATAATTTAAACAAATATTTTTAAAAAACTGAGGAAAACTTAGGATTGGTTTGTTTCTTTGTATGGTTTTTCAGATATTGAGGAAGAAATAACTGACTATATTAAAAAAAACCAATGAATCAAAACTATAAAAATACGTGGAAAACATATTATTTTATGTTGAAATGAGTACTAGCACTACTCATCGCCATTAATAAAAAACAAACGGATATTTTAAGAGTAGAATTAATTCAGTTTCTCTAAAAGGTAATACACAAAGTTAAATATAAACAAGGATTGACTGTAACTCAAAGTATAAACTGCAAGATTGGGTAAACAAGTCTGATTTTGTTTTGCTGATCATTGTATGGGCACTTTGCCAACGCAAAATATTATTTTCTGATCGGACAGTTTGTTCTCTGGCATTTTGAAAGTGCACTATAAATCTTTTACTGGAAACTATTATTGTTTGATTATGAGTTCTCTTTGATACTGATCATTGATATATTCTAATTGTGTAAATATATATATATTGTGTACAATATATATATTGTAATTGTGTATATTAAGCATTGTTACAATGTAAACTGCTTAAAACACTTCTGTCGTAAAATGGTTAAAATAAATTAGTGCTGGTACATCCAGGTTCTGTTTGGACTACAGCATTATTTGAAATTAAACCTCAAACATAGTAACACAAGTTCTAGTTAAAAAATTCTAACTGATTTTTTATAAATTGAACATTTCTCAAAATTTTACTTCAGCTATTGGAAGCATATAGAAAATACATCTTCTAAAATCATGTTTTATACAGTTTTTCCTGTAATTTATTTTATCTATGCAATTGAGTAATATTTTTGTCTTTTAGAGGGACCTGAGCCTGGGGAATAACAAAGTTGGCAGGGGCAAAATCAGGCAGTTCGGGTGTGAAGAAAAACTGTCACACCATGTTATATGCAAAATTCCCAAATAATAAGAGTGTCTAGTGCGAGACCAAAGGTTCAGGTATCTTCCTTTGAAGTGTTTGTATAGTATTTAAAAAATTTCAAGATGATAATGATCGATTTTGACTTTGTGGAAGAAATTAATGATGAACAACTCCCGCGTTATCAAAGAAAACAGTTAATATGACATTGACAATTAATTAATCGTGACTGATGTAATTTTTTTGGGTGATAACTTTTGCTTTTTCATTTTAATTACTCAGCTTTATTCATAACTTTAAACCCATATTTCCTCACTCACTATAGGCTATGATGTTCTTAAGTATTTATCGCCATTATTTGCCTTCTTAACAAGAACCTCACATATTTTTCCAACAAACAAATTTTGCTCCAATTAGGCTCAATTCCAAAGTTTGTATTTATGATGTTTTGACACAGATTAAACAAAATGTGGAACTCTCCAGCGATTTCTTGGATAGTTAATTAACTATTGTACAGCACTAGTTTATTCACCCATATGCTACATGACATTGTTTCAAGAAACAAATAATATTATAAAAAGTGTTATTTATTTGGATCAATAAAACAGATTAGCATTGACAGATTAGAATCTTTTAAGTATAATAGTAATTTATTTAATTAATTTAACATTAAATACTATTTGCAGGCCTAAATTAGCCTAAACATCATCTACTTATTTTTAATGTTTCAAACAAACAATATAAAAATATCAGTTCATTTTTATTTCCAATTAAAACATCCGAAATATAACACAGAGAAATGGTAAACTAAATACAGTAGACTCCCGATTATCCGCGATAATGGGTGGCTGAACTTCCGTGTATAATCGAAATCGCGGATAATCCGAAACTTACCTAAAATGCCCTAGAAATAGTTCAAAATGACCGTAAAGCTAAAATAAGTGCTTAATTAATCTTTAAAAAAGGTTCAGGTAATAACAATTAATTTAAATATGTACAGTATTACGTACCTTTATATGTTGAAAAAATTACATAGTCGCCGTAGTATCGCATTTGGGTTATTTTACGTATTTAATTTGTACTTTTTTGGCGATCACGGTATTTTTTGGTGATCGCGGTTAAGCCGCAACGCGGGTAATCCACTCGTGGATAATCGGGGTTCTACTGTACTTAAAATTTGCAGTGAAAAATATGTCCCCCACCAATAAATTTTTCCTGGCAACCTCCATGTTTTCAACATTATAATTTCATGAATGACTTTCCATCGACTTATATATTTTAAACATCAATTAATATTGGATGAATCTTTCAAATCGTAGAAATATTTTGTATATAATTTATTTGGAATTAATTTTTAATTTCCAATCATCACTGGCAAATGTTTACTGAATATTACATTTGACAATGTGTATGGTATAAAGTTACCTGTTTTTTAGTTATTTCCTTCTGGCTAGGTATATCCTCATAAGTATTGTGTCGTGTTGATAACTTAATGATGCGATCTTCTGTAGGAGGACTTAACGGAGGCTTTGACGACAGTTTAGAAGTTGGAGGGTTCGATGCCTCGGTGTCGATTCCACTCCTTAACTCTTCCGTTGATGGTAAAGTTATAGTCAGCATAGGGGCTAGTCTTCTTTTGTTTACACTATCGATGACTTTGAGAGGGAGGCCATTGTTCGAGTCAGCTGATGGTCCGAATGATGTGTTTGCAGGTGGAAGTAATAATGTTGGTACCTAGAACAGAATAAAAATGTTTAGTGAGTTGATTCATGCAATAAATGTTCACTTCTCTTTTAAAGACATAGCTGGTTTAACAAATTCAAATAAACACAATACTTATGTAGTAAATACTTTTAATGTTTATAAATGATTAACTTCTCCTTTTAACCTCCTCTAAAGTTGTGAACAAATGAATCAAGAATTAGTCATATCTCATAAAACTACATATTACCAAGCTATTTAATTTGATTGTAAGAAAATAAATTTTCTGCAAAATATGTTGTCAAAGCGTCAACACTCTGATAAGCAAAATCGGACATTTACAAGGTGTATGTTTTAAGTTATTGGTTGGTGGGTTTCCTCACAAGAGCAGATTGGTCAAAGTTTAAAAAATGTAGATACTAGTAGTTCTGTGAACAGTAGACCTCGCTCGTTGAAATAACAAATGTGGTTTTGAGCTTAGGTTAAAAATAATGTGCCAGTAAGGAATTAAGCAGAAAGCTTAGCCAGTAAAACATTATTTTGCAAATCCCGCGATTCCGTGGTTTCGGGTTATAGTTTTTTTTTCTTTTCTTGTCCTTTAACTGCTAAATATTTTCTTTTAGGGGGCAATGCGTTTTATTTAGGTTAATAATGTGTAAGGTAGCTAAAAATATCGCGTTACTGAGGGAAAACATAGAATTAAATATTTACATACTTAAATAACTAAAACTTAACAATGTATTTACAGTTCCATATCATATTCCAATATTAGAAATAACAAAAAACAAACGATGTTAAAGCGTCGTGATAGTGATCTCAACCCATGTACCAACACTTCCCTACATGACGCATGACGCTGTCCAACGGTCATTTTTGTATGTCCTTTATACAAAAAAAAAAAAGCTTACACTGAGAGAAACGGTCCAGCCGCCATTGTTATTTTATTTAAATGGTTAAAAATGAACAATGGAAAAAAACAGTATATATACATGGTTCGGCCTAGGAATAAGGAACACTCATGCAAAAAATTATCAAAATCGGTCAAGGCGTTTGGCCGTAATCGTGAGACAGACGAAATGCCGAACGGTCGAGTTAAAACGAAGACCTAACTTCGCACGGTCAAAAATTGCTAGGGACATACTACAGTAGAACCTCACTAATTCGAAATCCAAGGGAAAGCAATTTTGTTTTGAGGTAAAAGAAGTTTGAATTATCGAGGCTTTGAATTACAGCGGTTAGTCTACACAAAATTTGAATTACAGAGGTAAACCTTTATTTTAAGAATCCACTACAAATCGCTAAAGGCAACCCTGTCTTTTTACCATAGCGCATGTACTTATTCATGTTTCAACAGGCTTGTAATTTATTTTTTTACTAACTTTGAATTTCAGAGGCTAATGGGGGATAAAATTCTAATTTTAGAAGCTGACTTTAAATTATAGCAAGAAAATTTGAAATGTAGATACTCGTGTAAAGCGAAATTCAAACTTTAGAGGCTATATGATGTTGAAAAT
Source organism: Philaenus spumarius (assembly GCA_018207615.1). Taxonomy (NCBI): domain Eukaryota; kingdom Metazoa; phylum Arthropoda; class Insecta; order Hemiptera; family Aphrophoridae; genus Philaenus; species Philaenus spumarius. The sequence continues at coordinate 362,234 of JAGFPH010000197.1, read as the reverse complement.
ACTTCGAATTAACGTAATATTTATTGTCGAATATTAGAGTTTTTCTGAGGGCAAGTGACAAAAGTTGCAAATTATAGAGGTTTTTGAATTATCGAGGTTCTATTGTATTTCCACCATATTAGCAATGGTGTATGATATCCCGGAATGTTTTTTTAATGTATGGTTTTCTGATGAATGTCATAATTATCTAAATGGATTTATAAACAAACAACTTGGTTTCTTGGTTTCACTCAACCAGGCATCATTATAGACAAACTGTTCCATAGTGAACTTGCAACTCTCTAGTGAGCGGTGTCTAGAAATGACAGCCTGGGTCCTTATTTCATTGAGGATGTCCAACAGAATCTGGTGACTGTAAATCAAGTAAGATATATGAAACAAATAATCATGTCTTTGGCTAGGAACTTAAACTGTTACCATTAAACATGAAAATTGACTCTTGGAGGCGTTGTTTTCAGCAGGACAGAACTACTAGCCAAACAGTGAGGGAATCACATTGATTGATTCACATCACTTTCAAATACCTTGTGATATACCGTGGAGCCCCAAAGCAGAACAACGAGCATATCTATAATTTTATAGAAATTAAAATAATTACTTAGTTAAATAAACACAAAGAATCGATCATTTGTGAATTGCTTACTAATACACTTATAAAACCTCTATGATTAATTTATTACAAAAACGCCCGCACTCGCAGAAAGTTTTTCTTCTTAGCACCAACCATTGCAGAAAGATAATACACATTTTGCTTTGGGGCCGTGGAGCAGACATTTCAAATCCCAGAAATGTGATTTAAATATGGGGTATACTAAAAGAAGCGGCTTTTACACTACAATTACCAGCAACCATTGCCAAGTTGTGTGAGAAAGTTGTGCCAGTCATAAGAAAATTTTTCAGGCATGTTTGAGAATCTACGCAGATGCTACAAATACTGTTCAGAGTATAGTGTGAATCATAAAGAACATAAATTCTGTCACAAAACACTTTAAATTATAGTGCTTTTTACCTGTACTGTGTACTTTTTTAACTATTCAATTTTGTTAAAACAATTTTTATAAAATAAAATTTTAGTTTCATTTGCTTTTGGCCATACTAAATACATACACATTTAGACATATGCAACTTACATGAAAACATTTCTTAAGTTTCACTTATTTATGAGGGTCAGTGCAATAAAAATTTGAAATCTTATTAAAGCTTTTGTTACTTTATTTTGTGATATGATGTTTTTTCTATTTGTGTGTTTTTATTTGTTTTACAACTAAGTTCTTTTACTTGTGTTTTATTTTACCTCTAAAGTTGAGTTTTTTTTTAGTTTGCAGTTTATAGTGCTTTTTGGTTCTTTCTTGTTAACTAATTTTAAGATTTGAACCAATTTTAAAATTTGAATAATTTTATTTCTATTATTAATTGTTTAATCGTAGCTATATACATTTTTGCAATTTTGTTTATATTTGATATTTTGAAATCATAAGATTTTGTTTTTAACACATAATAATAATAATAACAATAATAATAATAGATTATAATACTCAGACTGGATCCAAAACTGTCAGAAACTTTCCTACGATCACTTTACATTAACTTATCACACTGACTGAGAAAGATCATAGCTCCGCTATACTTTGTTGTATTTATACCTGACTCTGAGTCACTCTCCTTCTATTGGTTGTTAGTGGTTACTCACTTTATTGCAACCAAGCACATTCTGGAATGATTAAGATTGAACAGCTGATTTGAATAGTATTTGACAGCTTATCTTTTGTGTTATGTTTGTTTTGTCATAGACACATTTTTGATTGAATAAATATTTTAGGTTAGATTGTAGAGTAGCTATGTAATGATTTCTTCACCTTAAATTCAATCTGATTTTTTATGCTTTTGTTACGAACATTTAAAAAATTTGTTTGTACAATCTTTTTCAAGACTTTTTCTGTTAATATTTAGTAATATGCATATAATTTCAAAGCAATTATACTTTTTGGTCTATTTAATTTGTGTAATTTTTAAATGAAAGTAAGTTCTCTGGAGAGATTTTAGTGTTTCACTGGAACGATAGCAATTGTTTTTTTTTCTTTTCCCAATGTACCAGATGTTTTAAAAAATAAGTTACAATTTCAAATTAAAGATTTTTTAAACAAAAAAATTATTCGATATCATTGTCTGACCATCATGAGCTTATCATTGTTCCTAAAATCTTAAACTAATTATACGGTAAACAAAATTAAACCCGCGTGAAACTTTCACACATTTAACCTTCCATCCTTTTGGGAATTCTAAAAATATTTTTGATTTTGTTGGATTCTTAAAATTAAATATTAAGTGAAATATATACTAGAATTAGTAAGGTTAGTTTATTAATATAGATTTTATTGACTTAAATTTTACAATTTTACAAATTTTTATTCACAAACATTGGGATAACTTAAAATGAATATTCTATGTCAGAAGTTGATAGAAAATCCTATCCACTGGTACCACATTCATTGCTACAGGTTTTGTACTAGATGAGAGAAAGAGATGTTGACAGCTGAAATAGGATATTGACTTAATATCAGCTATGACTAGAAATAACTACCAATAGAAATAAAACTATTCCAAATGTTAAAATGAGCTAAGAAGAAAAAGAAAACACCATAAACTTAAAACTGAACTTTTTTGAAAACAAGTAAAACTGTGAGAGTAAAACATATTTAAAAAAAACATAAATTAACACGTAACTTTGAGCTTGACGAGTAAGAAGACAAATTATTTTTATAAATAAAAACACTAATACAAATTTCCACACAAGCGTATATGGGTTTCAACAACACAGTTACAATCTTCAATGATTTTTGAGCTGCAACTTTCTGAATTTATAGTAACATGTACTTATCTATTACATTTTATTTAGTTGTTAAGTAGTTTCAATGAGATCCCCTATTTTCAATTTTTATCGCTTTGTGCCTCCTAAAAGAAGATGAAATTATAAGCAATTTTTGAACAATATATATGTTTTGTTTAAGTGTTGAAAGGAGAAATATATATGTTTGACTCAGGAAACACAAAGGATGTCAAACATCTCCTTAATACTAGCAGTTAGCCTAACTTAACTTTAGGTAAATAGTTAAATGTTAATGAATTTCCATTAGTAATGATTCATAATATTTAACAAAATACATAAGACAATAAAATGACATAGACATGCAAAACTTTAGGTTACAACAACCAGAAAAATCTATTTGAAATATGCACTAATATCACATCTAGAAATCCATTTAAAATTTGTGTAAGTTTACAAAAATTACTTGTACCTGCCTTTTATTGTTAGGTAAAGTTCAATTCAGCCCTAATTCAT
>JAGFPH010000197.1:338659-348894 GCA_018207615.1 Philaenus spumarius | reverse complement strand
CTTTTTCGAACCACAACAAAAAAATTCTTACATTCACTTAGATGGTTTATGTGTTTATTCTATGATTTTGAAGTTTCTAGATCAATTGAAAATCAGTTAAAAAATTCAGAAAACCTTAGCCTGGTCGCTATGCCAGTCCTTCCCCTATATTTAAACAACACTACTTACAACACTTAAACAAAACAAATATAAGTTATATACACTTACACACACGTTACATTAATACATTAATTAAAACATTTCTTACAGTTTTGCCTCACTTAGAAGGGATAGTGCAATGAAATGAAATATCTAATTAAAACTAATTAGGAAATACATACATGTTATTTTATTTGGTCTCGTGTTTTTGTTATCTGTATTTGTTGTTATGTTTTACTGATAGAATTTTCTTTATTGGTGTTGTATTTTAACTTCAAAGTAATATTTATTCTTTGTATGTTTTTTACTTGTTAACTAATTTTAAGATTTGAAATAGTTTTATTTCTGGTGTTCATTACTTTTAGTCTTAGCTGTTATTAATTTGTTTTAATTTTATTTATGTTTGGTTTATAGGTTCTAGGAGTGATATCAACATATGTTTATTGTGATTGCATTTTTAGTGTTAAGTGTTTCCTCACAGTTTCATTTTATCTGCTTGTCCGTGTGTTAGAGCCACTTTTTTTATAGAATGTGCTCTAAGCACAAGTAAAAATTTTATCTAAGTGATATAAATATCAACACATTAACTTTATTTTATACTCCATACAACTGTGCTCAGTGGTGGATCCAGGGCATCAGTTTGGGAGGGGAACTTTCTGGGGGAGGGGGGTAGAGGATATGTAGTTTGTCAAACTAAAAATAACCAATTTAGGAGCATTTTCATGTTAAAATTTTCCTTCAGTGATTTTTTTTCAAGATTTTTTAAATCTCACTACTGTATTTAGATTTAGTATAATAGTTCAACAGTAAACCTTTTAATTATTTGAACAGAACTACAGATGTTTAAAGAGCAGACTACTAATAGAAAAATTTTACAACTTTGACTTAAAAAAAAAACAAGCTTGATACTAATTATAAATGAACAGGTGACTTTTTAGCTTAAAATAACAACATTTGAAGTTAAATTTATACTGAGTGTATTTAGGCCTAACGCTATAGAGAAAGTCTTTGGTTTCCTCCTGATTTTTAGAATCTCTCAATGATTTGGGTGGCGTCACACACTTCCAAGATGGACACCATTATTGCAACACTGCATTATTGTATTGTACTGCAATAAATTCTCTTTATCTCTACATCTTTGAAAATATATTTTAGATAATATAATTAATTATACGCATATTCTCAATTTTGTAAAAAGAATAGTACAGATTACCAACTTCAAAAAATTGTGCCTACTACACGGATTGTTGATGCACAATTCCGAGAACCATAGTCTAAAACTGGCCAGTAGACCTTTACTTGCGCCGCGCCATCGTCTGGCCGTTTTACCTCACCGCTTCAGCATATAATATTAGTACAGACTGATAAAACAAGGACTTGAGTTCAAAATATCGGGTCGTTTGCAATTCAATATTTGTGACTTTTAGATGTAATGTCATTGTATTATGTACCTAAGTTATTTGCCATCAAAATGTATACCTGGCATCCTATTTTCTTCTTTTATTTTTGAGGTTTGGGAGGGGGGACGTTCTCCTAGTCTCCCCCCTCGTGGATCCGCCAATGACTGTGCTTGCATAAATTATACATTGGTGGTGGGGACCAGAGAATTAAGGTGATGCATCAGAATGGCTCAGAAGCAAAGTATTGCTGCATAATGTTTAAATTGAACTTATATTTTTCATTACTTTTCACACTCTAAGATCTGAAGTTTACTGGTAAACTACTATTTTTTTCAAAATTTAAGTTACAGTAGGCTACTCTCATAACTATTGGGGGTGGTTTATTAGAGAAAACATATTGTTCATAACTTTTCCATAAAATTGCAGATTCGCTATAGTTTTTCTGTAAAGTATATGAGTACCTTTACTCTTAACACAGTTTTTTTATAAAATTTTAATGCAATAATTTCGGAAATAGAAGGGAAGGAATAGATTTTTTTCAACAACATTTTGGGATTATTTTGAAATGAAAACTACGTATCACCGAATTCTTTAAAAGTAATTCTGATATCACATTTCAAAAGATGCCCCACAGGTATTAAATCAAATATTTATTTTTGAACTACCAAACTGAACCACAAAACTTAAAATTAATTTTTGAGATAATTTATCACTTTCAACTTCATCAATTTCATTTTGACACCTTTTACCCTTTCTTGAGAAAATACATTGACAGGCAGACAAATAAGTGATCCTATTTAATTTTTCCTTTTAACACACAGAACTTTTCAATAAATGTTATCACTAGTGTTTCAACAGTTTGTTAGAAACATATTTTTGCTAAATACAGTAGAAATTTATTAAGTCGGGCCCTCTGTATCCTAAATCTCAGCATAGCCTGACCCAGTTTGGAAAAAATTAAGCTGTGTGTGAAAACGTTAAATACAATACGTATTATGTGTGAAAACATGAACAGACACTACACAGCGGGACTGTACTGTCTGCATAACAAAATGACACTACGAACTGCTTAACAAGACAATAAGTCTTCACCAGCTCGCTTCAGTCACAGATGTAACTAACACTACTGCAATTATTGTCTTGTGTTCAATTCACACTAATCTTTTGCTTGTCTATCACTGTGCGGTTTTAAAAGGAGAATGGAAGAATTGTGTAGAATAGATAAAGGTGAACCATTTACGTAAATTGCTGCTGAGTTAGGAGTGACTTCATCATCTCTGATTGGAAGAAAAATAGGAACGATATTGAGAACTTTTTTTCAAAAATGATTTCAAAGACAGTTTAGATAATTGTGATAAGTTGAAATTGCTAAATTAGAAGCATTAGAGGATACATTATTTGTTTGGTTTTGTTGTGAAAGAGAACACGGTTTGCTAATTATTGTGTTTTCCACATTCTCCAGTTAACCCAGACCAGCTCTGGTCCTAGTTGATCCGATAGAACCAGGTTCTACTTTAATGTATCATTTTAGAACATGCTCAACATTATTTTTAGGGATTTCGAGGGAAATTCCTGTTATAAATTTTTTTATAAAGCGTATACATGTTAAACATTCTGTATTATATTATTATGTACAAGAAAAGTTCATTATGAGATTGGAGTATGTTATATCACTCCTTGTTTACATATCACAAACTACACTGACTAAGCTTGAATTATGTTGAACTGGAAACAGCTATACAACACTATATATGTGTGTCCTTATAACTCTCTGAACTTTTTAAAAACAATTTTAAATTAAAATCACACTTCAAAATATTAAATTCTTTCTCACGATAGGAATGATTAGAATAACAAATATAATTTATGGCAGCACTAAAAATATACAGTGTGTAATTGACCTATCTTGAGATACATATAGCAAGCAATGTAATGAAGCAGATTATATACTTGGTTTCCAACCCCACGGTTTTGCACCTAAAGAATAAAAGGAAATATATATTTTTTAAATCTTATGCTGGAAAAGGCATAATTTGATTACAAATGGTTTTTGCAGAAATTTAAACATAGGTCGAGTGTTGCATCATTCATAGTTACAGTTAAATCTTGCTATCTAAACTAATTAATTGCTACCAATCCTTGATCAAAATAATTTCAATAATGCATGAAAAAGCAGTTGAACAGGTATAATTTATTAGGAAATGAGTGTCCAGTACTGATTCACTGTTGTTTACACAGTTGCACACTTTCAGCCAGTTGACTGATCGTATTGTATCAGTCCACAGGTGTATTTTTGTTGTGAATTTATAATTCAGTTTGTAATAGTGCTTAGTGATTAACCTACCCACAATGGCAACCAAATGGAAAAATTGTACACGTACTCTGAAAGAAAGGTTTGAAGTTTTGAAGCATTTGGTTAGTGGTGAAACTGAAACTAGTTAGCAGTAGAGGTTGGTTTAAGAAACTTGTATCTACATAATTCTGTGCTAAAATCAACGGATATCAAAACACTTCTTACCTCCTAATGTAACACCGTTATTGCAATCTATGAACAAGGGAGTCTTACAGCCTATAAAGCTTACATAATATATTAAGAAATTTCTAATTTAGAACATGATACCAATTCTCTTTCCTTACATCAGAAAATGAAACAAGTGAACATAAAGGATGATGCATATTGGGCTCCCGAGTCATAGGAGGGTGTAACTGAGCAGTGCTTCAAAAAATCTTGGAAGAAAATATGCCACCAATCATGATGAAGACAATCTGGCAGATATTGTGGCAGCTGACACCCAAGAAGACTCTGGGCGGAATGATGATGGGAGTAATGTTGAGCCCATCGGAACTAGTGTCACACGAAGACACAGCAGCAGCCTTTGACGTTGCCCTACATTATTTCAACACCACAACAGGGCTAAATCTACAAATTCTATGTTTATGATGTATTGGCAAAACATTGCGTCTTCTAGCCACTTCTCATCATTACCCAAACTTTTGTTCCAATGTCATCGTTTTTAATGTTGTTTTAATTTTGTTTTATCTTTGTTCTATTACTATTTTACATGTACAAATTTTAAATAGTTTTGAACATGTTAAGAACTCTAAATATACAAAATATTGGTTTTTGTGTTTATATTTACGATCACTGTAGGGTTTTAATCTTAGAAGCCAAATTTTTCCAAACATTGCTAATTATATACCCGTTTAAACATTATCCAACTTCTAACAAGTTTTAGATATTAATAAACAAATTACAATTTCAGAGAAATGAAAAAGCTTTTATGTAAAAAAATTCAAATTGCTATTTATGTTAACTGGGACATCAAGTCAATGATCCCTCAATGCTGAACATTTCTTGAATTTTACCTTTGAACGAATCTACATTGTTTGTTATAAATATATGTATTTACAAAAGTTGTATTTGTTTAAAAAAAATACATTGTAAGTAAATATGCATTATTAGGTAAGTTTAAAACTATATTGTACATGCTGGCTTACTTTTTTGAGTTGCTAAATGTTTTTTAAGTTTTAATCCTGCATGACAATGATTATTTACTGATTCTATTGTTTTTATTTATCAAGAATATAATATCTAATGTAAATTTGTCTAACTGTTATACTCGTATATAGTAAAAACTTTATCACACGATTTGGTATTTTTTCGCCTTAATTTTGAAATTGTACTTAGTAAATTATAGATAACCTGACTTTAGTTGATTGAATGTAAATCAGCTGCTGTTATTGTTATAAACTGAAGTTAAGTATTTTTAAACAGGTCATTGTCATGTCGGTCCAGTGTAATAATGTTTGAAAGAACTTATACATTGTTCGGTATTCTTTGTAGAACCTGCCAAGAAGTTAAATTTATTCAACAACAAGAATGTATCACATAAGTACATTACTTGAAACAATTTTCTTTGGTAATACAAATGTTACCCAGATAAGCAAATTGCTAGAATAATATATTGAATATTTAATTAGAATAAATGCAAGGAAAATGTATTAATAAAGCTTATTGGTGTTTCTACCAACTACAATTTGTCTTTCTCAAAGCATAACAAAAATATATTTGCTGCTGAGTAAGAACTGAAGGAAAATTTTTGGCATGATCATTTAAGGTTGTTAACTTCTATTATTGGAATCTCCAATATGGTGCTCAGTGGTGCCAAAAAATATTGGGTAAGGCAACAAACCCTTATGTAGTTGGTAGTTTGCACAGTTAAAAGAAATTCAACACGTATTTCTAAATGGATTAAGAAAATTGTAACATTATTGAGTCAAACCAAACCTTTATTATTGCCAAATTGAACGGCTCTCCCTTTCTCCTCGTCCCTACCATTTAAATTGGTGAAACTTATTATGAGTTTTAAAAATAGGTGGTGTTCTATATAGAGTTATCTGTTAATGTACAAATCTGTCATATTTACTACATATTATACATACATATTATTGTGGCAGTGAACTCTTTGGGTATATGATATTTTCTCTGGTACAGTTGCTTTAAAATTCTGAAATGTCTTTGAAGATGAATGAAGTACCTCGAAAAAGTTTCACATGGTCTGTTAATTAAATAATGTTTACAAAATAAAAATAATCATTTAAAATATTTTGAATAGCTTTTATGTGTATTGTTAAGTAATACTTAGTGCATTTTATAAATGCTTTTTTTGATTAAATAGTCAGAAAACCAAAACTATACTTCCTTTTAATCTCTACTTAGATCTGTAAGGGTGGGTTTACATATGCAAGAAATTTTGCGAGTTTTCTATCTGACTGTCAAAATGCTAATGTCAAAATGCAAAACAGGCAGGCGAGCAGTACGCAAGTGATCTCACAAGTAATTGTTCCTAGTGTCTGACACTACAACTTGCAGGTCTATAGAACATCCATCTCGGATCTAGGAACTTTGCAAATATTTGCATAAAACATTGGGCGATATTTAGTGACAGTTCTCTGCAAATTAGTCTATTGATTGGTTATTTTTAGTAGTTTTTTGTTTGCTCTGTTCTAGCGACTAAGTGAAAGTAATAATAACTGATATTGATGATTTCTTAATTATTATTATACCCAATTGTTAATATTTAATTATTAAAATAATAACTTGACTTGCTATTGAGAAATCTACTAAAAACATTGTTACGAATAAAGAACAAAATTAAGTACTGCGGTTTTAAGGGGAAAAGCACAGACGAACTATCATTTCATAAAACAATTTTTTTAAACAATACAACCATTAAACCTACATGTCTTTACTCTCATTTGAACCAGGGATGTCAGATTTGGAATCAGGTACAAACCCAATACCCGATCAGGTATTTCCTCTTTACTATAAGGCCGCCAAAATAATGAGGAGCATTATGTCCAAGGACAAGGAAGTTTTTATAGAAATTGTATACAAACATAAAATAATGCTTCTGTACTGCTCTATCCATCTTTATTGATTAAATATGGAAGGCTCAAACTACAAATCCGAATAAACCAATTGCTATTATTCCTGATAATCCAAAAGATTTAAAAAAATGTAACTGAAAATTGTATTGTGTAAAATAGAGTTAAAATAAGGGTTTTAAATGTTTGTAAAACATAATGAATAATAAGGATGCACTTGGGATTAATTAATTTATGTGTACTTCTTCAACTGCCTGAAATTTTGTACAGTTATTTCAAAATTGTTTTAGATATTTAGTTAGAAATAATAGCCTATATATAAATTGACTGAAAGTGCCCCTCTGTTCGCCTTGCTCACCAACCCTATCTATCTGCACTCATGGTAAAGCAAATGGAAAAAGATTATTGTATACTATGATATTTTCACGAAAATGACGATTGATGACTTTTGTGTCTAAGTAATTAAAATAAACTGTTTGATGTGCTATCCATGTTCAATGTGTTAGTCTCCTCTTAAAAAATATTCAGCGTGGAAAGATTTCAGGTTTCTAAAGTTGGAAAACCTGCTAATTTTAAGTTCTTAAGTAATTTTTCTGCTGTTATACTTGACTAAGGGAGTTTTACAAATCTCACTAGCTCTGAAAGCTCATGCTTCCTGAGAATTTTTCTGAAGAAACTCAACCTTTGAATTTCTAGACGTAAAGAAACATCTTTCTGTGCAAAACTACTATTTCTCCATCAATGATGTTTTTAAATTATTTATTTCACTCGTGAAACTCTGTTTCCAGAACAATAAAACTTCAACATGTTTTTGTTGTACTTCAAACAAATAATATTAGTTTGAGTTATTTTTTTATGTTTCTTATACTTTTTCATTTTTACTTTTGCAAGAACATGACTTTTGCTTTAGATTTCCTGTAAGCAGCGTCATCCCTAGGAATGTAGGCACCCGAGGCAAGATTACATTGGGCGCCCCCTATCTACTGGGTTGAACTCATTCTATGGACTCGTTTTTATAAAAACTATATAGACTAGTAGTCATGAGTGTTTGGTAAATAAGAATAGAAACACTAAAAATTTTTTGATGGCAGTGCATAGTAAACCTTACGTTCAATAAAAAATTGTATCAGCAGATCGCGACACCCCCTCTTGATAATGCTGACCCACTTGTTTCCCCCCTTCTCGTAAAAGTACCTGTAACAATACAATTTTTTTTTAAATTTTGCTGCAGTAGTTTCTGCAATAGAAATGGTTAATGGATTATTACTTGCTTTTATTAGAGGAATTGCCTTGGAATGGTTCATGAGTTATTTATCGGAAAGGAATCAGTGTGTTCAAATTAAACAAAGTACTAGTGATATTTTACCTATAGCATGTGGTGTTCCCCAAGGCTCAGTCCTTGGGCCAATTTTGTTTATTATATACATAAATAAATTATGTTTAGGTAATTTCAAGGGTTCACTCACTTGTTTTGCGGATGATACTGCCTTGTGTTATACAAGTCAGAATGATCAGGAGTTATTTAGTAACATGGAACAAGATTTAGATAAACTTAAAGTTTGGTTTACACTCAACAAATTAGCCTTGAGTTCTAAAACAAAATATATTAGATTTTCTTTTAAAAATAAGGATAATATAAATAAATTGATTTATTTCAAGTGTAAAAAATGTCTAAATAATGTTAGGAATGTAACATGTAAAGATTGTGTTTTGATTGAAGAAGTAAAAAGTTTAAAGTATCTAGGTTTAGTTTTAGATCAAAATTTTACTTGGAAACCACAAGTGCAATCTGTAAAAAAGTATGTATGTATGGCTTTAAGAAAATTTTTTATGCTTAAGTATATTATGTCCTATATCTGTACTACGATCAATTTATTTTGATATTATTAATAGTAAAATACAGTATGGATTGAGTTGCTAGGGTGGTGTATACCCCACTATTGTTAATCCAATAATAATTGCCCAAAAAGCTATAATAAGACAAATTTTTAAACTAAGAAGAACTAAACATTCTTTGCCTTACTTTAAAGAACTTAAAATATTACCTTTAAGACATCTTTATATTTTTTGAGTATTGCATTTGTTTTTTGTGAGGGGTGGCCAGTATATATCAAATTCATATGTTCACTCTGCGAGGCTTAAGCCATTAAATAGAGTTACACTACCTCGGCCAAATTTTGAAGCTTTTAAAACATTTTACTCTTATGAAGTTTATAAAATATTTAATAAAATTCCGATGCATATTAGCAGTACCACCAGTCTTGCAGGGTTTTCTAAAGAGTTAAAACAAATAAAACAATGGCTCTTTACATTCAATGTAGAACAGGTTGAGGAATATTTTTTCAAGTAAAGAATAAAACTTAATTTATTTTCTATAGTGAATTTTATTGTAATTATAAATCTTGTGTGAGCACCTGTCTTTTGCAATTTTATTTTATTTATTAGTTTAAAAATAATGAAAGTACCTCAACGCAGCTTAGGCTAATGAGGTACTTGCCATATCAATTTAATGATGAATCCCTATAGTTTTTTTACCTAAATTTTGTAATAATAATTGTGTTTCTTTTTTCATGTTCATGTTTTAGGATATTTAAAATATTTTAGTTTAAAAAAAAGATTGTACAGGGTTTGTAAATTTTGTTTGTAAAAAAAAAGATTGTACAGGGTTGTAAATTTTGTTTGTAAAAATAAAGATTGTACAGGGTTGTAAATTTTGTTTGTAAAAAAAAGATTGTACAGGGTTTGTAAATTTTGTTTGTAAAAAAAAAAGATTGTACAGGGTTTGTAAATTTTGTTTGTAAAAAAAAGATTGTACAGGGTTGTAAATTTTGTTTGTAAAAAAAGATTGTACAGGGTTGTAAATTTTGTTTGTAAAAAAAAGATTGTACAGGGTTTGTAAATTTTGTTTGTAAAAAAAAGATTGTACAGGGTTGTAAATTTTGTTGGTAAAAAAAAAGATTGTACAGGGTTGTAAATTTTGTTTGTAAAAAAAAGATTGTACTGGGTTGTAAACTTTGTTTGTAAAAAAAGATTGTACAGTGTTGTAAATTTTGTTTGTATAAAAAGATTGTACAGGGTTGTAAATTTTGTTTGTAAAAAAAAAGATTGTACAGGGTTGTAAATTTTGTTTGTAAAAAAAATTGTACAGGGTTGTAAATTTTGTTTGTAAAAAAAGATTGTACAGGGTTGTAAATTTTGTTTTTAAAAAAAAAGATTGTATAGGGTTGTAAATTATGTTTGTAAAAAAAAGATTGTACAGGGTTTGTAAATTTTGTTTGTAAAAAAAAGATTGTACAGGGTTTGTAAATT
>JAGFPH010000197.1:283223-338559 GCA_018207615.1 Philaenus spumarius | reverse complement strand
TTGTAAATTTTGTTTGTAAAAAAAAGATTGTACAGGGTTGTAAATTTTGTTTGTAAAAAAAAGATTGTACAGGGTTGTAAATTTTGTTTGTAAAAAAAATTGTACAAGGTTTGTAAATTTTGTTTGTAAAAAAAAAGATTCTGGCAAATAAATATATTTCTATATTCTATATTCTATTATTACTAACGTTTTTTTTTAATAACTTGAAAATTATATAGCATGAAATTATTTAAAAAATAAGTTTCATATCCTTAAAGAAAAAGACTATTAAAACAATACCTTACACTACATTATCATAAAATATTTACTTTTAAGGTACCAAACTTTGGCAATAAAATTCTCAAGAAAACATTTTTTGTGTTCTGATTAATAGAACAATTGCGGGTCAGCTAGTTTTATAACTTTGTGAAATTTTATTGTAATACCTTTATCCCCTCTGGAGAAAATCAATTGCAACAGACTGAATCATGAGTGATCTTTTAGGGGTTCTATTTTTTCTTTAAAATCACAGAAAACAAAATCCGTTTTAACCCTCCAGAGTTCGCGTCAATAATAGTTAGGTGAGGAGTCGTGCGTGGTGGATTCCAGCAGGTTTAGTAAATAATTCAAAAACATTTTTGAAAAAGGTAGTTTATTAAGTAAAATGTTATTTAACATGTATTTTGTTACACAAATCAAGTTTTACAGTGTATTTCAATAAACTTTTTAACATTTTGTGTTGTTTTATAAGCATTATAAAAATATTTTTTTTACTAGATACGAAGACGTATAAATGTTTCCGAAGTTAAACGAATGTGTATCTCTTCTTTAAATTTGTATAAATGAATATATATTAATAATAAAAGGTTGTATTTATATTCATATTATAACCTCAAAGATTTAAAAGACTTTCTTATTCATTTATTTTCATCTTGGCAGTAATACAGAATATTGTACGATGGAAAGGACAGGTTGGTGGAACGATTGCAGTACACTGTACTGCTGCCAACTGAAGCATCCAGGAAGAGTGCTGGTGTCATAACTGAGTAGTGAAAAAGTTTGTGTTAAGGTATAGGAGGGGTGGAAGATCTTAAAAGCTCCGCTCAGCTTTTATAGATAAAAACCCAGTGGATTAGACCGTGACGCAACCCCTAAAGAGTTAATTTCATCTCTAGAAGCTCCTTTACATCCCTTGGCATTGGTGATGGTGCATTGACAATAAATACACTCACTGAGTTTGTGATGAACAAAATACGATTTTGTTTCTATGAGATACAAATTCATGTTGCAAATTTCCTTTTCTAAAATAAAAATTTCAAACGAGGAAGCATGATACAAATTCCACATGTCCTACATTTACTTGTGTAAAATAATAAATTCACTTGTGAAAATATTCTGTAAACATTATAAAACTGACAAGTCTATCTGAAGTTAGATTAGATGGTTGTTTAAAAATACCAGAATTATATTTTTAGACTCATCATTTGCTCTCTTAACTTATTAGTTACTATTTCCAACATTAGTATATTTATCAGCCATGTGCGCATATTCGAATTAAAATTATTTTCTTAATTTAGCTCGAATCAAATATAAATTTAATAAATTACATGATATCAGAGTTTTTTATATGTTTTTTTTAAATTTTGAAATAGAAGAAAATGAATAACTCTACAAAGCAACATGAGCGACTAAATCAATTAAGTTAGAAACTTGAAATATATTGATGCCTCACACTTAAACCTAACTGTTGATACAAAAAACTCTTTTCAAAATAGCCGTAAAAAAATGAACTTTGTTATTTAAGAACCAATTTTGACAAAACTCGTTTATATTATTAAAGTCAAATAAATTAAAACTATTTTGGCATAACTTTGTGCAAACTAGCTTATAACGTTTCACAATGGTGTCAAGTTTGCTCTATGTAAATGCAAAAAGTTAATTTCTGGATAAGCCTTAAAAACCTTTAAATTTAAACATTAATAACAATAAAAACAACAATAAAAATTTAAAAAAAAATTTTCTTCCGAAATTTTCAATCTATTTTGATGAAATTCATCACTGGGGTAATTATACTTTAACCAAAGTGGAGGTTCGAGAATTGGGTTGAGTGGCATACTCACAAAGAGAAAAAAGAGGTTAAAAAAACTTGATGCTTGATGGTTAACCTTACTAAAAAAGGAGTCATCACTTTAAAATTGTTTCTTAAGTACAGGAAAATATTATGCTATGATTTTAGAGATTTTTATTTTAATAGTATGTAGGAGTCTCTCATACATACCTCCCTCCTCTAACCTCTTCCCTGGCTTTGCATATGGTTTTTATAATGTAGGCTACTTTTTTTTTTACATTTGAACTCTTTTGAAACTTTTTTTAAAATGGCAGTGAATTTGCAAATGTTTAACTTATGGGTGGAATCTATACAAATTTATTTTGTTATATAATGATAAATAAATATATATGTTATTAATAAACGATAAAAAAATCTCCTGTGTTTATAATTAATTACTTAGCTTAAAATTCCAAGAAAGAGGGTGAATAAAGCTCTTTTTAAACCCCGACTCAAACTGAGGGATGTTATAAGTTAAACGTCTGTATCTGTGTACTGTCTGTAGCATCAGAGCTCCCAAACGGATGAACCGATTTTGATTTAGTTTTTTGTTTTGTTTTGAAAGGTGACTAGATAGAGAGTGTTCTTAGCTATGATTTGAAAAAATATGTTTAGCCGTCGGGGATTTTAAAAGTTTTTAATTTATCTGTTTTAACAATTATTTTTTAATATTTTTGTGTGCTGAAATTAAATCTTTCATATGAGAATTAAATTGAAAAGAATTGAAGAGTTGTGGGAAAACTATACTTTTTCACAAGAAAGCAGGGTGTTTTTATTTTCTACAGACCTAATATATAATTGAACCTACATTTCTTTCATCAGTTTTTAAATTTTTCTAGATGTGCTGGAAACTTTATTTCTGGTTTACTTACATCCTGTATTGCAAACCACTTGATCAATTCAGTACTTCTTCACTGATGTTGGGATTTTGTCTTTTATTCTTTATTTAGATGTTCCACTTCTGTTGTTTGTCTTCAAGTATGTATTTCGCTCCCAAAAGGTGATGTAATTCCCGAGACATCCTCCAGATGACTTGTAAGTTCCAAGGATTGAATAATCCTCTAACAACTAGTCTAAAAAACTTTTTAAATAATCATAGCTCCTAGAGAACTCCAAGAGTAAAAAAGTTTCGAGCACCTTTCACATTTTTTGAACATGAACTTCCCAGTTAGTAAGACCCTCCTTATAAAAGTCACTCTTCTCTGTAGTGAACCTTACCACTTTCTTTATATTCTCTCCACTTAACAAACGGTAGACAGAAGAGCAGAGGCAGAAGTGTAAATTGAATCATTCTTCTTCCAAGAGTCAACCAGAAATACATCTTTTGAGGGAAGGTAAATTTTCTCCAGTTTCGTTTCTTCAGCTGTCACTTCATCCCATCATAGTTGCTAAGAAGAGCTCACATGGGAAGATGTCCTTAGAAAATGTTGCAATATACACTGCACCCGTCTTCCCTGCGGCTGGCAATGATAAATGGTTGGTATAAATGTGTCACCAATCCTTTTCTGAATAATCTTCATATATCATATATTAGTTTGAAAAGCTGACAGTTTTAGTTTACTTTGCAAGCACGCTTTATTTGATAGATGGTGTATAAGTGTAATTTGAAACTTCATTTTGCTTACAGCTTATTGGTAGCTCTGCCTACTTACAATTTTGATTAAATATTTGAATGAATTTATGGAAAATCTTGTATTATTGAGCCTGTACACCAAACAAGTGGCTCTAAAATTTCTGACTTTTTTGGCCTGAATTAATTAATGTTTTTCTGAAATATAATATAATCCAAATTTTTGGTTTCATAAAGTAAATATTTTTTCTGGAGATACAGGTTACATATTTCCAAAGAAAGAACATGTTCCTGTTTGGGTATAATTCCTTATTACTTGTTTATTTGTTGCCAATTTTTGGAGCTACCTGTCTATAAAACCCTCCAACTAAATTAAATTTGGTTATTTCCTACCTTATACATGGTTTTCAAGAATGACCACTTTGAATTATCTTAAAAAAGATATATTTTAACTTCATATTACGGTCAGAAAATATTACCATAGGTATTATTCTTTAGTACGAACCCTGAGTACATTTCCATAGTCTCATAAATTGTGGACGTTAAAAAGCTTATTGAAATTCCGAAAATGGTAAACATTATTTTTTAATTTAGATTAATTTAAATTTTGATTTGTTTTACATTTTTAAATTTATTTTATAATAAATACAGCAATAATGTAATTTAAGGATTTGATACAATCATAATCCTGACAGGTTGAATGAAATCAGGACAATAAAGTCTGGGGCCATCGTTTGGGTGGAATAATATTTCAGCAGAAATGGGCATTCTCGATAATAATACTGGAACATTATTACATGCTGGAATTAGAGGTAATGTCCTGACCAATGAAGAACCAGTAGCCAGATTCATTGGACGTTAGCCATACTGTGCAACACAAAAAGATTAAATTGCAGGCTCAGCTAGAAATTGAGTTATTTGATTAGCCCACTTTCTGAGTATTACAAAAATCTCGCAACAAGCTCGCTTGTCAGATATATTCGGCTTAGATTATGCAGTTGCAAAATTGGAATATGGTAGGTTTTATTATGGGGAAAAATATTTGTATCTTTGAAAACTCATGACATCTTTAGTAGAGAATGGTTTGTCTAACTAGGAAACAACAGATCACTTGCTCTTTTCACAATCCAAGATAAACTGATTGAAGATTTTACTGAGTCAAAACAGATAAATTCAGGACAAGCTCATAGAGAAGATTCTGATGTGAAGAGTTCAAAAATCTTCTGGGAAAATCTTATTTTTTGAGTTCAAACAAAGCCTTTATACTTTGTTGCTTTGTTTATACTTAAAAGACATCAACAGTTTAAAAGTCATTTCTTCTGATTATATTAAAATCATAAAAATAACATTTTGCGGTTTATTTAAAACGTACAGTATGTAGTATGATTAACCAGTTGAGTGAAATTACTGGTAATTTATTACAACATCGGTTCAACTATTTTATAATTTTTGAAGACCAAGTTAGGCAATTAACAATACAAGTAAGCAAAGGAAGAGTTTAACAGATTACCCAGTAATTTCATGCATATTTAAGTACACATGCGTAGCGTACATTATAAGCTTCATGCGTTAAAGTGTCAAGTTGATAACACTGCCAAGCATATTACTGACCTCTTCATCAACGGTCTCGTCGTTGTGGGTATTTTCTAAAATTTCACTTTTAGTTTCATCGTTTGGATCAGTTTCTCCTTTTCTTTTCTTAATACTGACTGTTCTAGTTTGGATAATGTCCTTAACTTTGCCCCAAGGGGTTTTATGGCTTTTATTGAGAAGTTTACGTTCCTGTAAGAAAATCATTGTTATACTTCTTATTTCTTAGATGTGAATGGTGA
Organism: Philaenus spumarius; assembly: GCA_018207615.1. NCBI lineage: Eukaryota > Metazoa > Arthropoda > Insecta > Hemiptera > Aphrophoridae > Philaenus > Philaenus spumarius. The sequence goes on along the minus strand of JAGFPH010000197.1, from coordinate 333,071 downwards.
AATTTGTGTTACTTCTGGACCTAGCTTCACCTGGAAAGTAGGCCACCTGTTCTAGAATTTGTATAGATATACAGTATATATTGTTCAAATAAAACATTTAAAAAATTGTAAAAGACAACCAAATTATTTAAAAAAATTGTTATCTAATTTGCAAGCGGCGATTTAAAAGTATTATCAGTAAAAACCTCTTAGGACTAAGAAGCTATACCTAAACCAAATGTACTGGGTTTTAAGAAATTTGATTCATATCTCGCTCCAAAGTTTGTTTAACCTAATGTCAGAACATATTAAAAGTTGTACAAATAAAACTAGATTTTGTAAATTTATTAAGGAATTTTTAACTGACCAAATAGACTTTGGTTTTTATTTTAGTACAATACAATAAGATATCAAATTTTGGAACCTTGGTTTACTGAATTAATGTGTATTAATTCAATTTCCATTCTTTGCTTGATCTGTTAAGTTAATAATTAAAGAAAATCAGGTAATAACTGAGGGATGTTTAGACATTTTTTCTTTATATTTAAGATTTATGTAAATAAGTATAAATAAATTATATAAGAACAATAAATCAATTCAATAATACATCAAAACAATCACAAATCAATACGATATATACTAAATTAATAATTTTAGTACAAATTAAAATTTATAAGTTAGACTTAAGTTGATGAAAATATAATTCTACCATGACTGCTGTTTAACCAAAGTTTTTTTAATTTATGCTAATCGCAAATGACTTGATGACTAGTTATGGACATTCACCCTGAAATTTAATTATTGGGGACTAAAGTATTTTGTACAATTCTTTTTTTTTCACCATTGTAAAATTTAAATCATTAATAAACTCTCAAATTACACACGTTTAAAACCACCACATTATCATATTAAACCAAATATTTGACAACTCTTTACACTTGAAACTCTCCTGTATTTACAGTTCTAACCCAATGATAATTATATTTATTTATGGATACAACCATAAGGCACAAATTATTAACAGCTGTTATACTTCATAAGAGGTCGTTCTAATACGCAATGTTAAATTGACATGAATAGATTGTAATGCTAAGATATATCGGGCAGAGAAATGGACTAAGCTATTTAAAGAACATATGTTTATTTATTCATGTATTTCTAGAAGCAGACAATTGTTTACAACGTAGTAACAAATTGCTTTTGATAAACAGAATTGGCTGAATCTAGATCGGTTGTTAATACAACATTAGGCGCCATTTTATCAATCATAGATGAAGCTCAGATTAAAATGTAGTCAGTTTCAATTTAATCTCGGGAAAAATATTGTTGCTTCAATCAGATATCTTTTCTAAATTTTTTCTGACATTACCATAAACTAGGCACTAAATGAATTTAGGCAATCCCTTGTGACAAAGGTTGTAGCTATCAAACAAAATGTTTTAGGCAAAAGATTTTGGTAATACTTAGAGAAGATTTATAACAATCTTGAATAAATTGTTTGTTCTGCAACCTTATTTTAGACATCTTTTGTAGCTTGGTTGTATCAAAGATTGATCCAGAAACTTTATTTCTTACTTTTAAAGGGTTAAAATAGGGCAACTATCCTAAAACCATTCACTTTTAATTCCCATGAAAATAGAAAGCTAGAAATTTGCACACTTATGTGATACATAAACAAATTACAGCCCTCTCATTTTGATTGTTTACATATACAGTAAGGAATGAAAACGGGAATACCAACCCCTAAAACAATAAATATTTATTATTACTTTACTTTCCTTAAATACATTCATCTACACATGGTCTGAATGTGATGACTGTAGAGGATCCAATCAAATTGTATGAGCTCTACACCATCGTCCTCAACTCGTTAATTAAGACTGTTGAGCCACCAAGTACTACATCTTTTCAACTGTTGGATAAATGTGGTACATCTGATGCCAGACTTGGCTGGGCTGTGGTTACAGAAACTGTTTTAATTAGTATTGTTAACAAGTTTAAGAATAGTTACAGTAAAGATTATTATGGCATGACTAACAATTTCATTAAGGAGATAATAGTGTATATTGCTAAACCTCTAGCACATTGTATAAATGATTGTTTTAAAACTGGTGTTTTCCCTCAAAGTTTGAAAATCTCAAGGGTAACGCCTATCTTCAAAAAAGGTGATATTTTCAATCCAGATAGCTATCGACCAATTTCTGGCATACCTATTGCAAAAATATTAGAATCTTTAATCAAAAGTCAGACATATAATTTCTTTGAAAAGAATCTGATGTTTAATGATCAGCAATATAGCTTTAGATCGGGTAGGAATACTTCAGATGTCATTGGAAAACTGGTCAAGTATGTTCTGTCTGTGCTTGAAGGGAAAGGTTCTGCTAGGGCTTTACTTTGTGATCTAAGCAAAGCTTTTGATACTGTGTCGCATTGTGCATTGCTTGAGAAATTGAGGTTTTACGGAATTGTAGGTCTTGAGCTGGATTTGTTCAAGTCATATCTTACTGCAAGGAAGCAGATGGTGCATGTGGATGGTGTTTTTTCTGGTCTGGAAACTATTAAACTTGGAGTTCCACAGGGTTCTGTTCTGGGACCCCTCCTTTTCCTGATATTTGTGAATGACCTCCCATATAGTATATCTTCTAATGTCTTGTCCTTTGCTGATGATACTACAATTCTTAATGGTCATGGAGATATGAATCTGCTAAATTCACTTTCTGATGAAGCCCTAAGGGAGGCAAGTATTTGGTTCAATGCAAATAATATGGTTATGAATGAAAATAAGACCCAGGTTATTACTTTTTCAACTAAACATGGAATCAAGGACAAAGCTAAACTCCTGGGTATATATTTAGACTCCGGTCTTACATGGAACTATCATGTTGAAGAATTGGGCAAAAAACTTTCAAGAACTGTATTCCTCATTAGAAATATAAGATCTCAGCTGCCATATAAATTGGTAAGAGAAATATATTTTTCCTACTTCCAGAGTTCAATTAGATATGGCCTCTACCTTTGGGGAAATTCAAATAACATTGTGAAAATACTAAAGGTTCAAAAGAAAGCTGTTAGACTATTGGCTAATGCTGGTTATAGAGAAAATTGTCGCCCCATTTTTATTAGACTAAAGATTATGACCGTAATTAATCTGTATCTCTTTGATTTACTGACACATATTAAAATCAATACAGCGGAAGAACTCTATAGGTCTAGTGTTCATTGCTATAATACAAGAAATAGCTGTCTCATTGATGTTCCCTACTGTCGGCTGACTAAGTCTACAAACAGTTTCTATGTTCTGGGATTACAGCTTTTCAATGGTCTGCCACAAAGGTTAAAAGAACTGCCAATTAAAGATTTTAAAAATAAACTTCATAAATGGCTTATTATGAATCCATTTTATGATATTAGGAAATTCAGTGGCATAAACATCCCTTAAATAACTAAATTGGAGGCTGAATGGTCTAATATTTTAACTTTTAGTGTATTTTGTTATGTTATATAATGCAATAATTGTATTCAGATTGAAGCCAGAAACATGTGTTTTTATAAATTGTATGTTATATCAAATTGTGTAACTTGTTTGTACAAATTATAATTAATATTATTTAATTGTAAAGTAGAATTTTGACAATACCTATTGCATTATTTAATGTTTAATGGCTGTATGTAAAAAATAAAAAAAATAAAAAAAACAATTGCCCAATTGAACTATATTTATACCGATGGGGACGCAGGACAGAATCACAATTCCATTTTTATTGGTATGTTGAGTAACATACTTGGTAAAAATCTGCCAAGTAGTGTGACAAAATTTCATGTATATTTCCCAGTCAATGGACATTCTTTTCTGCCTGCAGATAGAATTTTTGGTCATTTAAAAAAGTTTAAAAAATGGAGTTCATCTCAAGTTCTGTTCAGCAGGTTGCATTAATGAATTTGAAAAAGTAGGGAAAGTTTTTGAATTGGGAAAAGAATTTTCATGCTATGTTTCATTTATTATAGGCCTATAAGAAAATAAAAACACATGGATTTAGATTTTTTGCATTTAAGGGGTAAAGTAACTTCCGTAGACAAAATTTCAGGTAAAATGAAGGCCTACTCATAGACGTAAAATGCACTTTAAAACCTTCTTAATTTTAACGTTTGATCGGGACTTATGAGTAACAAACAGGCTGAAAATGTGATTTTTGGCACTTTCTGACACTCAAAGTTAATCATGTACGTAGATGTAAAAAGAAAACATAAACAGATTTGGACGAAACTGTCTAAGCCTATGTGTTTTTGGGCCAGAGAACTCAGTTCAAATGTCACAATATTCCTATAATTTATGTTTTTATATCTGCGAGCAAAGCCGCGGGTACCAGCTAGTAACTTATGTACTCAAACAATGGAGTGTAAGATCTAGCGAAAATAATAGGCTACAGGCCAAGTGTATTGTTTATGCTTTATATTTATAAGAATTTTACGATAAAATAAAAACAAATCTTATTCCAGAACAAACATTTCACACTGCTAGAATGTATAGGCCTACATATTCTACCAAGGTAATGTCTTCAGTAACAATCGGCCTGGAAATACTGTGGGTTAAAATTGGGTGAGTTCCCTAAAACAATACAGCTTTAATTCTCATGAAAATAGCTAAAATTTTGCACAACTTTGTTTTCATGTGTTTTTCAACAGTTAGAGCCATCACATTTTGATTATTTGCGTTTAAGAGATTAAAAAAAACCCACGAAACAACAAATATTTATTCATTATTTTATTTCCCTTAAAGCTATGGAAAAAGTAAACCCATCCAATTCCGTTCATTACCGTATAAGAGATCAAAATGAGATAACTACCCCTATATAATAAAATATAAATTCCATTGACTTCCTACAATCTAGAGAGCTGAAACTTGGTACCGTACATATTATTCTTAGGTTATATAAATCAGGGGCGGACCGTGGGTGAATGGCGCCCTGTGCGAAGCGTGATTCCGGGCCCCAACACGTATTGAGCAACCGGTGGAAGGGGGGTTAGAAAACAGATGGTCCCGGGGTGTCTTGAGATTTTATAAGTACTGGGATTTTATAAACAAAGGTAAAATGAAGGATCGTGCCTTGGTGTTTATTCAACTGTGAGGAAATAATTTTTTAACTATAACATCAACAAAAGTATTAACAGTTTTCTATTTTGCACATAACACCTGTCAAGTAGTAATAATACAGTACATCCACTAGAATAAAAGAGATGTCAAGGAAAATTAAAAAATTCATCTCAAATGAAAATTTTATACATTTATTTTTACACAAAATTTTATTGCATATAATGTGAGATTTCATTGCTTGACCTTATTAATATATTTTTTTAAAACTCTCCGAGTTTTGGTTTCAGAAAAGTCTTTGATTAATTATCTGTTTTAATGTTTTGCAACACATTAAACTCGATTAATACTAGGGCCAGTCCAACCAGCGGCTCTTGGCAAATGGTAGATCTTTAATAATTTTGTATTAATTTAAGCTTTGCAAAGCTTCTTTCTCCAGATGCAACAGTAACTGGTATAGAGTAAGACCAATTCTTAAGGTTACACAAAGATTGGCAAAATTTTCTCATAAGGAAGAAGATGTCAAATAATTTAAAATTTCCATGAGATCTTTAAGAGGACGACCTTTGGTCTTGATCAACGTAAGAATAAGGAGTTCGTGGAATAACTGGTTTCCTTCTATATCAGAGTGACTTCCATCTGTTAATGCGATTTGAAGTTCAGCACACGTTTTTTAAGGTCTTCTTTTTTCTCCTCTTGTTGGATTTCATCATAGTCAAAAGCATTATACTATACATAAATAAAAAAAGATTTTGGTGATGTCGGAGTTGTTCAAACCTTTCCTGCAATGAAGAAGTTGCCCTGTCAAGTACATAAAAATAAAAGTCTCTCTTAAATGCCATCTTTGGATCAGTAGTTGGTTCGTCTGAAGACTCGTAATCAAACTGCTTTTTTCCTTCTTGGGCGAAGTTGTTCCTCTTTTTCAAACATTGGCTCAATTTCTAGAGTTTCAGCCACTTCCCTCACATCAACTAGTGTGTCCTTAAATCCTTTGTCTGTATTTAAAAATAGCTGCATAATTTCTGCGAAGCGGAGTACAGGGCAGTGGAGTGAGCGGAGTGCCCTGAGTGGTGGGGTGGGTATGGAGGATTATTTCACCCCCATCGAGCCCCACCTGTCACAACACAATTCCATATAACCCTCAAATCAGTCATCAAACTTTTTAGTAACCACATTATCGGCATAATTGTTTGACTGATATGAGAAGTAGACCCATTACTGTTCCAATAATTATTAAAATGTCGATAAAAAAAAGCCTTCGGGTAAGCTACGGCGGGATTGGCGACCGGCCGGCTCGGATTCTCGGAAGTATCACCGCGCCCACCACCTCCAACACTTTTAGTTTCCTGCAACCTCGTGCACTTTTGTTATTATAACATATCGAATCTTCTTTGACAAAAGAATAATTTTCTATTATTCTCCCTATTTTCCAATTACAAGTACCACATTTGTTTCCATCGCCATGGCGCCCTGTGCGGTAGCACATGCCATTCCGAATATTGTTAATTGATAACTTAAACTGAGTAATGTTTAAGACACCACATGGTACGGTTCATTGATGATGTAATTCAGGAACAATTTTAACTCGTGTGTGCGTGTAAATGTTTTGTATTAAGTGTTTTCATGTTTATTTATTTAAGTGTTCAAAATTGATGAAGGGAAACCGAATGAACTTGAAAATGGTTGAATAACCGAAACGGCCGTCATTCTAAACGACGAAAAAGTGAAATATTGAAGACGGTAAGTCTAATATTTGATTTTAACAAATAAAAATCATTTGCATTTCGATTACTTTTATCTAAGGAATGAACTGGGGCAAACACAGATCGATTGAAACTCGCTATGCAATTTGGGCCAGGGAACTCGAATCTGAAATTAAGTTTTGAATTGTGTGTAATGGTAAGGCTCAATATTTATTTAATATGGGTATCTGATAATATAATATAAAAATGAATATAGCATATATCAATTAATTGTTGACTAAACTAAAACTAATAACAATCCTATAGTTTTATTTCATCTAGATATTTTGAAATTCTAAAACTAATTACTCACATACATCCTTATTCCAATTAATTCCCTTAATTATAATGTTTGATTTCACCTATGGTTTATGTTTCATTTATTTGAATTATAACCCTGCTAAACACTGCACTCAACATTTATTTATCTAATGTACTTTTTACTAAACTTTGCCTTTTTTTAACTTAGTTACTTTTATTTATTTTTAATTTCGCTCTGATACTCCAGCCCAACTGACTTATTTTTTCTTGCCGATTTCAAAAATTCGCTCTGTTCTTTTTATATTTAACAGCTTTCTTGTGCTAATTTAGCTAAATATTATAAATTTAATTGAGATGCATTTTGCCATTCTCACAGTTTTATGCTTGTATAGGATATAAGTTAATACGTGGATATTTGACAAAAAATTGACATAGGACATTTATTCTTTATTAAGGCAGGAAATGGATGTGTGGAATCAGTTCTTATAAAGTAAATAGTTGGAGTTAGTTGATGTTTAAAATATAACTAATTCCCAACCTCCCCTACACAATAAAATTGTTCACTGATATTTTTGTGCACATTTCTTTTTTCTTCAGCCATTTTACCCTTGTTCACAGCTTGTTCAGTCCAGTCATTTTAGTGTTCCCAAAATAAATTTGTCATACAAGCAATGGAATTTCTACAAATTATCTCCGGGACATCCCAATTGAAATTCTATAAAGTCCCCGAAGAAAATGTTGTACTCAATCCGCCATCTTGGAAAATGGCGGCTAAAATGCCATTTTTTGCTATTCATTGCCTAACCATTGAGTTAAAAAAAATAATGTTCAAGTAAAATTTGTTCCTTATGTAATTATTAACAAATTTGGTACCTATATTTTTTATTAAACCAACCATAGGGGCACAAAATGGCTCTCTATGTCTCAGCGAGGGTAATTTTCTTGTGCTCAGCGGGGAGAATAGAATTTACATATTGCGCGTTGACAGTGCAGAATTACCAGCATTGAAGTCTGGACGCAGGTTGTTAGGGTAGTTTTTGAGGTTAAGAGTGCACAATAATAATTGTTTACTGTCATTGAGTTCCTATTTTTAGTATAGATTTTCATATTGTGGCACTAACTTCGTATGATGTAGCCTACTACAGATTCAAGGTAACTATAAAAAATGTGCTACATTATAAACTTTGCTTTTAATTACAACATTACAACAAATAAATTCGAACAAAAATCTGTATTTTTATTGGGTTAAATAGATTTGTCCCAATTTTTGGGACTCATCAAAATTGTATTAACGAAAAATTATTAAACTTAATGAATAAAGCAATGATAACATATTGTTTTGTTTTACATTACAATGTACCATTTCATCACAATATTTTATCTTGATTTACGTTTTTTTAACAATCTACACGTATAGATATTTTTTGACTTTTTTTTTTAAGTCTCAATGGTTGTATGGTCTAAGGCGTATGTAATGTATGCCGAGAATAGTTGGATTGAGTCCTCCCTCTGTCTTTCTATTTTTGCTACGGTGTATATTATTTTAAATATTATTGAACAACTTATTTTAAAGTTAAACAATACAGAAAAGATAAAGTTACAGCACTTGCATTGATGACCTAGGTATTATTATAAACAAATAGTTGTTATAAATGACAGAAAGGTCTTGAAGAAATGCTTTGAGTATAAGCTTGCACCAAAACCACCAGCGTTGTTTGATAATGTGTCATTGAGGAAAACTAAAAAGTCATCACTTCTTGTCCAAGTGTTTAAATGTGAAGACTCTGCTTCTTTACCCAGTGACTGTGTTTACGTAATTGAAGGTGTCCACTTACACAGATCATACGTGTCATATGGCCACGACCAGCAACTTATGAGGAAGTGTTCACCAGCTATGTATCTTATGTGAAGTCACATTACGGAGATAACTGTACTATCGTATTTGATGGTTACCCAAACCAGCCTACTATTTAAGAAATGTGAACAGAAAAGAAGAGCAGCTAAAAGAACGTCCTTAAACATTAAAATAAAATACATGCCCTAACAACAACTCAGGCTGACATTTTATCAAATAACAGCAACAAGAAACAACTTATAGACATTTTAAACAGTCGTTTTAAGAACTCAAAAATTCAAGTTAGCCAAGCAGAATCAGACGCTGACTGTCTTATTGTTTCAACATCCATTGATAGAGCAAAAGCTGGTTTTAATGTTGTATTTGTTGGTCAGGACTCCGACCTACTAGTTCAGCTCTCGTCAAAGGCATCCCACGATATTCTTCTATCGTTCAGCTTCAAAACAGAACAACCAGACGGTGTTCAACATATCTCGGAAAAAAGAAGCCCTAGGTGAAATCTGTGATGTACTCCATGCTACACAAGCTCCGACTGGATGTAACACCAGGCCAGAAGTATATAATCAGGGGAAAATCAAATGTATTACAACCCTCAAGAACAATCCAGGCCTGAAGACTACTGTAAAAGTGTCCAATCTGCCTTCAGCCTCAAAAGAAGACATTATATTTGCCGGAGAGACATTTATACTAAATCTGTATGGCTACCAGAAGATGAGAAGTCTGAATAAAGTTAGATATTACAGATATACAATATAATATCATAACAGCATATAAATAAAACATTTGACCTGGCATCACTCCGTCCAACCAGCGCAGCCGCAGCCCAACACTCATTATAAGAAGTTCAACACTGGATGGGCTACATTGGTGAACTCTAAATAGCAATATCCTAGTTCCAGTGCCTTCATCTATTCAGCCAACACTACCTAATATTATTAAAACTCGTATTGTGCAGCTGTAAGGCATCATGCTTCACCAAACACTGCAAGTTCGTTAAATCAGGACTGCGAGTACACCCATGTGCACCACGGCACCACTTGTCAAGGCTTGACTTGTGGAAATTGTGCGGAAGATTTTGACACTGTCAGTGAAGAAAACTATGACTAAGCTGTATAAATAGTAGTGAATGTTTTTATTTTGATTAAATTGAACATTTGTATACATATCTCTTTGATGATATTGAAAAGAAACTCTGACTCCTGAACATGTCTTTATGAATTGTCAAGAAGACATATACAACTAAACATTTCATATTTTAGTGTTACCAGAAACTGTAAAATAAATTAGTATTAGCTTATGTGATTATTTTTATTACAATTTGTATACAATACCTTGCTTACTGTTAAATACTTTCCCAAAAATGCTATTTCAATTATGTACTCTTTAAATAGTGATATTGCGATATTGCACAAACTTATGCTATTAGGGTATTCCCATGAACCAAAACTTAAAACGGCTTTTTACGCCAATAGGGTTGGTCACAGAAAAAACTCTAGATGCCAAATATTTAGATAATTCCATGAGAAACAATTTTTATTTGTACGTTTTTTCTCTAAACTTAATGGTTAAGCTAGTAGAAGTCAAAAATGGTATTTTGGCCACCATTTTCCAAGATGGCGGCTTGAGCACAACTAACTTATTTCTTCGGGGTCTTTATAGAATTTCAATCAAGATGCCAAAGTGATAATTTGTACAAATTCCCTTGCTTGTATGACGCATTTTTGAAAACAGTACATTTTTCGACTAAAATGACTGGACTATAAGGTTAATTCAATGACTATAAGTACGGTAGGCCTAATATTTTTAACGACAGCAATGTTAGAGAGCTTAAATTTAGTAGGCCTACACACTTATTGTGTAATTTTCAATAAAACTATTTTGTACCGTACTAATTTTTTTTTAAATACTTCATAAAATTTGTTATTTTTAAATATAAAAACATAACCTACAAACCATTTTTTGACACAAAATAAAGAATTGTTATCCAACTAAAATATTTTAACATTGAAGTTGAAGGTTACATAATATACTAATTTACATTAAAACAATCAGCTTGATAGATCAAAGGTAGAGCTAAAACACTGCAAACAAGACCTGTTGATCACCCTAAAACATTCCCAGCACAATACTAAACAGCTTTTCCCTCCTCCTGTCCTTGTCTAGCATGTAACATTTAACTCTCAAATCTTCAATGTTTTTATCCCAACAACGCTGGTCCAGATTGTCCAGATTGTTAAACTCATTTGGGGTTTGGTTAGTCCATGCAGGTATATATTTAGCAAATTGTGGTCTTATAGGTCTTGAAAAATTAGTTTTATTTCTATAAGGCCTGTATTACACTATCAAATTTCTTTGTCAAAGATCTTTGATCAAATTTCTTTGATGCAATATTTGATAGTGTAATATGCAATATTTTATCAAAGTTGGCACACGTCAAATTTATTTGTCAAAGTCATCTTTCATCAAAGATCTTTGACGAAGAACTTTGACAGGCCTAATGGTCTCAAGGACTGCACGGCACTTTATGAGACGTTGAGCCCGGGAGCTGTGGCCCCCAAGCCCCAACTCCAAGACTGATTCCTTAGCTTAGACATTCTGCGACCCGTTATTCACGTAAGCAAAAAAATAAGTTTAAGCTCAGCTTTGGATTATTTTGTATTGGTTTAATAATAACTTTAAAACTAAGCTATTAGATTTAAATGGTATTAGTCCACTTTCTTTCCTTAAATTAATTTCTTCTTTTTTCAAGCGGGCGGTTACCCTTTGACTCCTCTCTGACGACGATCATGGCCAGTTGTAATTAAAGCTGAACACACATTCATGAACATTCAGCTTGAACACACTAAAGCAATTGCAGTTGTTTTTATTACCTATTATTGTTAAAAAAATATTTTAATATTTATTTTACGTTTTTCACAAGTAGGGTAGTGAAAAAATAGTGAATCAATTTTATTTGAAAATGAAATGCGACTTTCAGTTTCATTTAACTTTCATATTTCATATTTAAGTTTCATATTTTAACTTGACGTGTAGCACTAAAAAGTAAAATATTTTACGTTTACCTAACAGCGTAGTTTACAATCAATTGTATTTATCCCCAAGAGCTCGTCGGAAATGTGTACTAATCAGAAGTCAAAAATCACTTAAATGTTTTACGAATGACCAACTTAATACAATGTATAAGTTACCTTCTGAGATAGATGATGATGGATGATATCACTAGTACCGATATGAGCATCACCGTCCAAAGACTTGCTCCGTCTGGAAGCTTCTATGCCTTCTCTGCTGACACATCTCTTGGAGCCTAAAAACAATGTATTGCTTTAGAAAACTATACTTTAGCAGAGCTTTGGTAGAGTATAAAGGGAAGAAGGTCGACAGAAGGCAGTAAAAAACTATTTTTATTTTATTGACGTTAAATAGTTGTCTTTCTTAACTGAAAAAAATATGTATAACATATTATAGTTATTTAAATTATTGCTCCATCAATATTTACAATTTAAAATATGTTATGCACCTCATTTTCGACCAATAAGGCTTATCCACTCGTCTCGTGGTTTCTAGCTGGAGTCTCTACTAAAGAAACGTTGCGGTATTGTCATTTATACAGATTAGACTATTGTATGCCAATTAAAATAAATAATTAAAAATACAAGTCCTTGCTGTCATCCTGCAGACGGTAGGTCTGCCAAAAACACCAAACCAAACGAAAGACCAACGGCACTGCATATATTTCTCTGCACAACTTCCCTTTGATGTTGCGCATGCCGCCGATGCATTTTACACAGAAACTATAAGGATAATTAAAAAAGTACAAGAATAACTTTCTTCATGAATTTTGAAACTCTTTAAAATGAGCTATTAACGAAATTTCTAGGTTGCAAAACGACTGAGATAGGCGAACTCAGTTTTTGAATAATTTGACAAAAAATGATTTTCCTGTTGCCTCCAAAATAGAAAAAACTACCCGGTCGATTTTAATGAAATTTGAAATACTAGTTCGTTATAGTGTTTCCTAGTGCAAGTCGTCGCCAAATTTTGAAAATTTTTAAATTAGCCCCTGCACCCCTCCATTTGGGGCCCCAATATTTTGAAAAATTAGCTAAAAAGTGCAAAAGGCAAATCCTTGGTACTCAAGTGAGCTCCATGCAAAATTTCAGAAAAAATGAATAACTTCAACGGGCTCTGTGGGTCACACAAGATTTGAAAATTTTTAAAAATCAGTGTCAAAAATAAATGAAGTACAAGTAACCCTTATTAGGAATCGATTTGGGAAATATTAAAGGCACACTATGGTGCTTTACCTACTTATAAAAAAAAATTAGAAAATTTGATTGTGTATAACGAGCTGTTGTAGGCGTGACACAAGTATATGCAATTTGCTATTTTGGAGGTAACAGGAAAATCATGCCGCCGTTGCATTTTACACAGAAACTATAAGGATAATCAAAAAAGTACAAGAATAACTTTCTTCATGAATTTTGAAGCGCTTTAAAATGAGCTATTAACAAAATTTCTAGGTTGCAAAACAACTGAGATAGACGAACTCAGTTTTTGAATAATTTGACAAAAAATGATTTTCCTGTTACCTCCAAAATAGAAAAAACTACCCGGTCTATTTTAATGAAATTTGAAATACTAGTTCGTTATGGTGTTTCCTAGTGCAAGTCGTCGCCAAATTTTGAAAGTGATAAAACAATCAGGTAAAATAGGATACAGATATGTATCATAAAGAGATCAACACCACATCACACACATAGCAAATTTTATGCACCTCATTGTACATAACTACTTCAATTTACATATCATAACAAAAAAAAATATCTGATATCCTTACCAAAAAACCTTAAAAAAAGAAAATTCGTTTAAAAACCCCAAATGAAATGACATTTATCTACCCATAAAAAAAAATCTGATATCTACAATGCCCTACAAAACAGAGCAAAGTCACAAAACTTGACCTCTGTATAGCAAAAAAAAAAATTACAGTAACAAAATAGTACTAATATCGCCGGCGGAGGAAACCCCTGTTATGAAGATCGTTTAGTCCCCACTCCCCAATACCTCCGTCAGAAAATGAAATCTTGTACTCCCCACGCCCCACTGTCTCCATCAGAAAATGAAATTTACCTGGCTCCAAAAAATTTCAATTTTTGGGGTGCACAAGTCCGTTTCCTATAGTGATTACATTTCACGATCTATAATTTATAAGGTGCTGGTGAGTGTGAGTTTGATGTTGATTTTCACGGTGGTTAAATTTAACGGTTCTAAAGTTGACTTATTTTTATAATTTATAAGGTGCTAGTGAGCTTGATTTGGAAACAGACTTGTGCACCCCAAAAATTAAAATTTTTTGGAGCCAGGTAAATTTTATTTTCTGACTGAGGTATTGGTGAGTGGGGACTTAACGATCTTCATAACAGGGGTTTCCTCCGCCGGCGATATCAGTACTATTTTGTTACTGTAATTTTTTTTTTGCTATACAGAGGTCAAGTTTTGTGATTATGCTCTGTTTTGTAGGGCATTGTAGATATCAGATTTTTTTTATGGGTGGATAAAGGTCATTTCGTTTGGGATTTTTAAACAAATTTTCTTTTTTGAAGGTTTTTTGGTAAGGATATGTTGTTACGGGCAAAAGATTAATCTTGAATCGGATCGTCTTTTTATCGAATGGTTACCGATAACCACATCGATTATATTTTAATGTGTAGGCCTAGATTATTATTAGTTTTCAAACCTTCATTACAATCATATTACAACTTTTTTATTTTTCAAGAATATAAATTTTTTTATTTTCTCCGTGTCATAACAAATTTTTTTATATAATATGTAAAAATCTGTTTTAGTCTATTTTAAACATTTTAGAAACATGGCTAAATATATAATATCACAGATTAACACTTTCTAAGGACAAATACGAGAAAATGAGAAAAAACTAAAATAATTCGACCACTCGGCTGAACCGATGACATGAGTTGAGTTTATATGTTTTAGGGTTTCAACCAACTATTTGGGAAATTGATCTATTCACAAATAGCTGATCTCAGGGAAGAGCTGCCTGTGTGTACGAAATATATTAGTAGAATGTTTTTACACCTAAGACTCCAGCTTCGACTCACGCACTCCTTCGTTCCACTCACAGCGGAAAAACTCGCAGAGTTTGAACTCCGATCCTTGCGGCCTCGGGTTATGGACTACTTCGCTTCGCGTCGGCCTTGATCAGAAGATGCTCCATAGGTAAAATAACAGTTTGATCGATTTTTGGGGAACCAAGCAAGCTTGGTAAAACAATAAAATGTGCAGAATAATATCTGAGATTTATTTGTTTAGATAAAACTCTAAAAACGTTTCATTCTCATAAGAAAAATCTAAAAAAATAGTTACTTCCGATCAAAAAACGTGCTTCCAGTTGTTGGGTTATTTTGGCTAACGAACTCGTTCGAGCGACGTAGACAACTAACGTGTTTTTTTAGAGCTTACTGAGGCATAGCTGATCATGTGTATAGGAATAATTTGGAAATGTAGATTGATTTTGACGAAACTCATCAAGCGTTTTTGGTCCAGGATAGAAGGCAAGCAGCTTTCGAATCTTTCAATTTGGATTGTTTTCTCAGTTCATTTTAAGAATGTTTGATAGTTTGGCTACTGGCTCGATGATGCAATTGTAATAACAAATGCATTTCTTCGAGGAAAGGTTCTGCTTAGACATGTCTGTTCTGTTTAATAGTTCCATTAGCTTAGTCATTGAAACACAAATAGATTTAGTTACAAAATTATTCGCTTTGGACAACATAATAATAATACGTATAAATAATACTCGTAATGCAGTAATCTGCAATGTCTACTTGGTTTAAAATTATAACTAGGGGAAACCCTTGCGTGCCCCGCACGTCAACCCCTTTGGAACCTTCTATAGGCCTACACATAATCTTATTATGTTTTCTTTATAATAAGGTGTAGGATTAATAATATCCCCAAAGCTAAGATGGTAAATAATGTTAAATGTTCAAGTCAAATTATTTCGTATATATTTTATAACAGCAGTTATAATAAAGGTTAAAAGAACCAGCAAGACTCAGGTCTACACTTTAATAACCTAACCTAAAAGTTAGAAACGCATAATTGCTTCAAAGTTTGAAAACAGCTGTTAATGATAATATTGGAACAAACTACCGTTTTATCTGTTATTTTATTCAGTTGGTTGCTATGGTAATACATATAAATACATGGATTTGTTCATCAGTCTAGACCTAACCTAAGATTTTTCCGACTAAATTTACAAATATTGGTATAAAAAAATATTTTTATTAAAATGAATTATAGCCTATGTTACTCAGGGATAGTGTAGCTTTTTATTAGTAAAACTATTTTTTTAATCGGTTTAGTAGTTCCAGAGATTATCCCCTACATACAAATAAACAAACTAATTTTACCTCTTTATAATATTAGTATAGATTAAAGATAAGGGGAGCAGATTGGCTCAGTGGATAAACGCACTCGTCCGGTTTTCAGTTGGAACCGTCAACAAAGTTTGAAGCCTAGTAGTGACTAGGTTTATTTACGCTGTATGCTGCTCTCCGTCTTCATTAGTCTAACTGGCATGAATAAGCTGACAATCAACTTCTATAAAAACGAGTGTACGTCCGTACGTACGCGAGTAACATTTAGCTGATTTCACCCATCATCTGTAATTTTGAAACAAAACCCAGCTTGTATTATACTTTGGGGTTATGTTTACAACTTCAATCATTAGAATTTTTTGTGAAGTTGTGTTTTTTAAATATGAGTTATATAACAGCTAATGTACGCTATAATACGTTGTAAAATTTGCTTTGAGGTTATAAACTTTATATAACTGCAAACTTTTATCATCCATATAATTAGTTTATACAAATTTAAAGAAGAGATAACTATTCGTTTAACTTCTGAAACATTCCTACATCTTCGTATAGCATATTTGATTATTAATTATTTCTTCTCTATAATATTAATAACTTCTAAATCATTTGATCTATCAATATGAAATAAAAAGTAATTAAAAGATAATATCTTTAATATATAAATATATAGTATATGTTTATATGTATACATTTATATAAATTAATAAATAATAACGGATATAAATAAACAATTTTAATAAATAGGCCTATAGTTCTATAATCCTTATAATTGTACACATTTACCGAGTTAAAAATCCCCGTCAACATTAGGTAGACCTAGATGAAGTCTGTTGTTTTTAACACTTTTTTTTAACGATGTATTTCTGATGTGTATCTAATTAATCTGCTTGTGATTTTCACGGTGGCTTACTAGTAACAAAATGTAAATACATTTTAAGATTGACTTGTGAAATGTCATACTCGATAAAATAAAACTACAACACAGAATTTCACAAATAATACGTGATTTACCAAAACGCTTCAACTATTATCCGTTCACAGTTTAGTTGATAGCTTGGGCCTTAGGAGGCTTGCTGCGCTACTACCTGACTTAACTACATCGGCTCCATTCACTACCAAATTTATTTATGAATATCCTTGTCTCAGTGTTTAATTCAAAATCCAAATTTCTTTATTTCGGTAAAGTACCTTATGTTTGAGTAAACCCTATTATGAAGTGTCCTAATAACTAGTTTAAATGAGTTTTATAAGGTTGAAGTTTTCATGCGGGCTAGTAAAGTAAGATCTCCGTTTCAATTGCATGGACAATGCTTGCTAATGCTATCAACTAAACTGTGAACGGACATTACAATGCCGCAATCTTCAGTGACGCTTGAGCTACAAACTCACCTAACTGTGTCAGGTCACGTATTTATGCATGGCCGATTGACACAATTTAGTAAGCCGATAAAAATATGTTACCGATATTCTGACTAGCCTACAATTTAGGATTTGTAAGGTTCTCATAAAAGATAAATAACTGTTCTTAGAAAAAGATTTTGGATATCTCTTTCAGTCTAGAATTAATTGTCCATGTTATTAATGTTTTGTAACCCCTAGTCATTTCGGTGCGTGCGCAAGCATATTTTCAAAAAAATCGCCAATATAGTAATTGTATACCAATCGTGTTCTATACCTTTTTTGTAGAGAAAGGTTCAAAGAATTCAGGTATACAATTCAAAAATTTATTGATGTAAAATTGTAAAATTTATTAGCTCAAGAAACAAAAAATGTTCAGTAACGAAAGGAAAATAATTAACTTTAGGCCTACATAACAAGTAGTAAACATTTTTTGTAATTTTCTCGTAAGCTTAAAAAAGTTTTGTAATTTAGTTCTAAATAGAACTGTATAAAAACATTTATCAATTTCCAATTTCTTATTTTGAAAACACCAGTTTTTATGTTCCATCTACACGACTTCTAACAAAACTAGGCCTAGTTTAAAACGTAATTTAGGAATATTTGCTTTACCCAAAAATGAAATATTATTATAACAAAGTGCAGAGAATAAATCAAAGAATTGAACTGTATACTTGTAAATTATATTTTCATAAAAGTGTTTGACTTAGAATTATTTAAATAACAAAAATAGAAACCTCCCGTCCATACAAGCTATACGAGCGCGAAAACTCCTATGTCTACCCATGTTATAAAAGTCCGTTAGGATTCAAATTAAAACGTACGATGAGAACGTAATAACAGTCACTTTCCCACGGCCCTACACAACAAACTGTTAAAACAAAACATATTTGGTTTACTGGGAAAGTTAGCTTGAAGCATTATATTTACAAAGATACCAAAATATCTCTAAAAATAGATTGTGGTCACACAGATATCACGTGTAATAAGTCAGGCTGTTTATTGGTTGGAAAACTGACCAATGCAAGGGTCTACAAAACGCCACACAACTTTAGAACTATTTGTCCGATTTTTGATTGGATGGCAGTATTAGATAGGGGAAATTGTGAAGAATCCAACGATATATATGTTTAACTCAGAAGAAGTACTGGGCGGGCTGTAAAGAGGGAAGAAAGATGCGTTATTTCGTTGTGTTTTAGGATGAAATACGGTGAATATTCGGGCGAGTGTGTTGTAGAAAACTAATAAACTGCAACTATGATTGATTACGTATGTAAAAATACGTTTTATAAAAAACTTGTAAATACAAAAAATAAAGTTTAGATAATTTCCTTTCCAACGGTTTTTGATTTATTGCGATTGGATGATTTTTAGTGGGTGAAATATTAATTACAAGTAGAGTTGTCAAAGTTGATCTATTTCAAGTGCCACGCCCCCACGACTACTCAAATTGAGCAGTCTGCCAGTTACAGGGTTTTTAAATAATGATAAAATTAACTTACAACATTGTATTTTTGAGCTAAGCGCACGAAAACGTAAGCCGATTTTTATTTACTTACCACAGAAATGCATGAATTTTAAAGCGCTTCAAATTTATGTATCGCAAGCCATATATGTGTCCATTACACATTTTTGAGATGAGGTGGTAGGAGGGGGCGGGGTTGTGGGATTTTATCAATAGGTTTTCTAAGGTTCCCCCTGTCGGTGAATAACTACTGTACCCCGAGATCAGAAGTTTTGTATACCTCTTTTCGTTTTTTTTTATAATAGAGATGGTAAGTTTTCAATAAATCACCCAATATAACTTCAAAAACTTACTAAACTTTTTCATTATATTAATATAGAATTTTGTATAAGTCTTAATAATTCATTATTTACAATTATTAGCCTACGGGATTAGTTTGGTGTTTATTAATATATAAAAAGTTTCTTAAGCATCTATAGTGTTTAGTTTTGTTAGGTACATTTTCAACTACAGTTTTCTATTTTAAATTATGATTTTCATCTAATCAATGCGTAGCGCTAGCGGATGTATCAGGCATATATATTAATTTACTTTTTTGAGAAAAGTGTGTTTTAGCTCGTGTCTTAGTATTTCTAACTAACCTCATCAGCTGATTAAGATTATTGGTATCTTACAACTGATTTAGTTTAAAAGTGATTTCATTTTATTTTTGTTAATAATTCTTTTGAATTTAAATGGATTATTAAAAAAATAAATCATCTTATATTATCTTCTTGCAAACTAGTTTTTCAGTCTGAGGTTGTTTATTTTTTCTGAGTTATTTCATTGTTCTAATCATGTTAACTAGGTCTAACAAAGTTTAGGACGATAGTAACAACTAGTGTTTTTTAATCACATTTTAAAAGGAAACTTTTAAAATTGTTAAAGAATTATAGAAATATGCGATGCGTTTTTTCTTTGATTATTTTGATCCACGATTTTGCGTTTTCGCTCATTTGACTGAAGATAACTTAAAAACGGATTTAGATATTCAAAAACTGATTTGACTACCTTCCCATTTCAAAGTTCATTTTTAAGATGAATATAACATGTGTTCGCACTCTAACGGCAGCGTTTTGAGCCAGATTTGGTCCACATTTGGTATACACGTTGGTTGTCTATGTCGCTCGGACGAGTTCGTTAGCCAAAAAATCCAACAATCGGAAGCATGTTTTTTGACCGGAAGTAACATATGTATATATCTGTTCGCACTCTAACGGCCTTGTTTTAAGCCCAATTTGGTCCAAATTTGGAACACCTACCCTCAACCCATCGCAACAAGTAATGTCATCTATAGTGATGCCTCTCAGTCGTTCCGTCATCGTCGCTTGAATATAATCCACGGAGATGAGATCAGACTCCTCAAAGTCCATTTCCATAACACCAAATAGAGCACCCAATTGCAACTAGAAACTAGATTATCAATAATATTACTTACGACAGTAATTCTTCACTAGAGGCTGAAAACCCGAAAGTACGCATGATCAATCGTGGCGCCACTCATACCAACGCAACACGATGATTCATCACACATCAGTAACAAATCAAACAATTACTGGCAGAACAAACGCGTTTCAAACTGTATAAACCTACATAGATTATTTACTCAATATAAATGCAACTCTGTGCTGATTGTTCAAAATATACCGTCGCTAAATATACTCAGCAATACACGTGGCAGTGGCACCAAGAGCGATGTAAGGTTATAAACAATACAAGAACAAAGAAAACATTTCAACAACGTATAACAAATCACGAAGGCATTGTTTCATTACAATTCGGAAATGTTTACTCCAGAAAGCAAAGGATGTATATATAGATGACACTAGGGTTTGAGTGTTGTTGATTGGGAAATCTTTTAATAGGTTTACAATCATACAGCCTTTGTTTTGGTCGATCTGGTTCCATTAAATTCCTTTCATCGGATGATACATTTGTTACAGTTCTAGGTTACATAACCGTTTGTTATCGTTTGTTAGGTAGAACACAAACGCTCTCAAGAAGATGTAGGCAGTGTGACGGATTTGGACCAAACTTGAATACAGAACAGATTAAAAATGTCAACTATTCCATTAATACCCTCAGCTTTCAAATCCTTATTAAAACTCCTGACTATTTCCTTTAGAATTACAGTTTTCATCTAGTACAAATTTCTGGATAAAAATTAAAGGGAATTTCAGACAAATGTAAATTTTCTCAGGAGGTTTTCTATAAAATAATCAATTTTTCCTGTATATATGAACCACCCCCTCACAGACAATTCTTTCCCTAACGGGTAAATGAACGGAAATGAAATGTATACAAGTTATAAAGCTTGTTAACCGCGGTTTTCAGCCAGTGTGTTGCAGACAAGTCGTTTTTAGAAACGTCTGACGCAGGAGACTTAAGCTACGTCGCGGAAATCCGTAGTAGCATTGAAGAAACAAAACAATTGTTTCTTCAATGGTAGTAGTGGCTAAATCTAACAGACCCACACCGTTCCGATATGTGTCGGAAGGATGTGCGCGCTTTCCACCGCACCATCAGTTAGTCTGAATTGTCTGCTACAACTGTCACAACTACCGTGAATTGCAAAATCATCATGGAAGAACAGTGCTCTTCGACTAGCTCGGACACTGAACGTTTTTTCTGGTCCCACACGGAGCTGAGCCGAGTCGACCCGTTCCGGTATGCTCCCAGAGCATGGAAAAAATTCGGCTCCGCTCCGCTCCGCTAGGCTCGGCTCTTGTAAGTATAGCCGTAGCTTTAATTAGAAACATATTAAATAATAATTTGATTATGCTATTTAGGATTAGAAATAATAATAATGTCAAGGAGAGGAATTACTTTACCCCCACCACATATAAGAGCACTTTTCTCCAAAACCAGTAACACTAAACATTGATTAGTTTAACACTAATTGTATTAAGACTTAGTTAAACTGACAGCGAGGTTTCTGACCAACATAATGCACTGAAAGAAATAATTGCAATTTTCACGAAACATTAGGCCTGCTGGCACCTTTCTTTAAAAGTCTGTAAAGTTTCAAAATTATTGGTTCAGGAATGGGAAAGTAATAGAAAATCAAAAGTTTATACTTCTTTGTGGGACGTACTGTATAACACATGTATGTATGATCCACTTGTATGGTTGCCCATTCCGTTTGTTAGAACGGAACCAACATTTGGCATATTCGTTAATTAGCACAACAACGTCGTCAAAACTATTTCGATTACTTACATTTAAGGGGTTAAAATGGAGATGCTACCCTTAAACAATACACCTTTAATCTCATAAAAATAAAAAGCTTAAGTTGT
Source organism: Philaenus spumarius (assembly GCA_018207615.1). Taxonomy (NCBI): domain Eukaryota; kingdom Metazoa; phylum Arthropoda; class Insecta; order Hemiptera; family Aphrophoridae; genus Philaenus; species Philaenus spumarius. The sequence goes on along the minus strand of JAGFPH010000197.1, from coordinate 310,547 downwards.
CCACAATTAATTGTATCTCAAGCGATGCATAAACAAATTAGAGCCCTCGCATTTTGAATAATTTAAAGGATGAAAACCTGGATACCAATCCCTAAAACAATAAATATATATTTATTCCCCTTGAAGTTAAAACGCTAAACTTTGGTACATTTGTTTCATAAGTGTTACACGGGGGAAGTGAAGCCATTTCAATATCGATACAATAAATCTTTATATATAATACGTGAAGCCGTTTTTTGTAAACACAACTTCTCCCTTATTTCTGGACCAATTTTAATGTTTGAGGTTTCAAAAAATTCGTCTCATTTCGTAGTTTTGCAATAAGGTTTTAGATGTCAAAAATTCTTATCCTTAATGGCGTGAGCTAATCTCAAAGGTCGGGTTTTCCCCATAAGATTAACATGGAAATTATTAAAAAACCATTTCTATACAAAACAGCTGTTTATAATAAGAAACAAACTAATCCAGCTGATTTCGTGGATGTAAATAACGATGATTACAGTATTCAGAAGGTTATAAAAACATTTTAATACAAAACAGCTGTTTATAATAAGAAACTAACTAATACAGCTGCTTTGTGGAAGTAAATATTGATTTTTATAAGGGAGGAAATGAATTATTTATTCAAATTATAAAATTTACGAACTAATTTGTTTTGAACATTTAACATTATTTACCATCTTAGTTTTGAGGTTATTATTTATAACTTTTTTGTTAGGTTTTTGATTAAGTGTAGATCTGAGCCTTACTGGTTCTTTTAACCTTTATTATTACTGCTGTTATAAAATATAAGAAATAATTTGATTTGAACATTTAACATTATTTACCATCTTAGTTTTGAGGTTATTATTAATCCTACACTTTTATTATAAATAAAACATAACATATGTTTTTAGAAGGTCGCACCGGGGGTTGGCGTGCGGAGCACGCAGGGGTCTCCCCTGGTATATTATATTCCACAACTTCCTAAGAGCTACGCAGCTGAAATTTGTTACAGAAAATTGTTATTAGGTGAAATACAAAAAGAATCCCCATTTGCGTTTCGATTACTTGAATCTAGACATAATGTCGTGGGATATCTACCCTTTAAAATAAATAATAATTGGCTAACCTTATGAAGCTAGAGCTCTGAAAATTGTCACAAATTACTCTTAAGTTATATGTAGGAAAGGAAAAAAACTATTGCAATTCGATTGTTTGCGATTTTTCGTGGCCAATATTTTAGGTAAAATGTACTCACAGTCATAAATTTCAATTTAAAACCGGATTTTTAATTTTCGTATTGATTCGGGAATTATGAATTTGGTTTGTGTGTTGTAAAAGTAATCAATATTTACATTATATTCCTATCACTAGTTTTTTAATATCTGCGATCGACGATATGTTGGTAAACTATGCATGAAAGCAAAGGAATATTATTAGCTATTCCTTCTTGTAACTTTCGGCTTAAAATGTGGCAAAATGAAGAACACTAAGACTGTGGCAACGGCACGTCAAAGATATACGTTTAAAATATGTATATATACGTTTTGATTAATATTTGAACGAACCGAGTAAAGTGGAAAAAGCAATTATTCAAAATTGTTATCAATAGATCTAGTGTTTTCATTAAATAAATAAATTTAAAAGACTAAAATCGACGCTTTCCTATTTAATTAACTGTATAAAATCACAACTCACTTCAACATTTATATTTTATCTTGATATTTTTTTTAATAGAAGACATGACATAAATGCAAACTTACTATAAATATTAGCCAGTTCTTAAAATTACTGATCAAATGAACATCAAAACAATAAGTGTATTGTGCGCTCAGCCGGGTTGTTTGTATTACAGCTGTTCACTCGTAAATTGAGAACAGCTGATAGTGTAAATCAACTGATAGGTTATAAATAAAAATTCTGCTTGACACTTTCTAATTTACAACTTCTTAGTGTTGCTAATGGTTGACTGAGATTGGTGACTTTGTCGTTTTAAGTGCTTCTTACCATTTAATGTTGCTTTTTCTAAGAATTTGCGTTCTTTTTTAAGCTATTCTTAGAAAAAGCTGTAACGCTGATTACATCGTCTAAAATGTTATTAATTTGGCAAATTATTATTATTTACATTGAAATTGCTTAAATTTAATGTAGAGAAATGCATTAATGTAATTTTGTTGCTTTTAAGAATGCATTGATACAGCATGGAGTTGGATTAAATAATAAATAAATTTAAATGTAGATACATATAGCCACAAACATTCATTTGCTATCATTGTGGATGAAACAATTTAAAAAAGTTTATAAGAAATAGAAATTTAAATATGACTGAAAACACAGTGGCAGATGGAAAACAATGTAGTAAATTAAATACAATTTAAACATATATAACTTCAAACGCTTACAACCACTGCAAATGTTACGATAAAAGACAAGTGCAATACAAATTTAATAAAATTATAAAGTTAAACATTTACAACACTGCCAGATGTAAAAAGATCTTAAGATGCATGTGTAACTTCTAACTTTAAATTTCTTAGCAGACGGAAAATACAAGTATTTACAAACAATTTAAATATGAAATTTGATAATAAAACATTTCCGCAGTGGCAGTGGTGAATTTATTAATTTAATGTAAATGTATTTATACAGTAAGTAGTAACTGTCTGGCGAACCCGACAACCCGACATACAATTATTTATGTTTTTCTAATATTGACGGGTTCATTGAAGAAATGAACAATCACGAGGTGGGAGGTACTTATGCTGAGGGGATTTGTGATCATTAATACATATCAAATGCTGCAAGGAAAGGCGTCTAAGAATCCTTTTTTGGACGAATTTTTACAAAATGTCGATGAGAAGTACGTTTTAAATCACATGAGCATCTTATTTTTTCGTACATGGATTTACAATATTAGGCCTTTTTCTAACTAAATAATTTGTGTTTTCCATGATTTAATCTATCTTAAGAAGCCATTTATTTATTTATGTAATTAATATTATAGGATAAGACAAGACCAGGTCCATGACATCTCAGCAAACGGTATACAGTATATTCAGATAACGTACGAATTGTGGGTTTAGTAAGACTTTTAAGATAAAACAAAGCTGGGATTACAAGTGAAGCTGATTTTTAAAATGTCCGTTATTTTATTATTTTATAACTTATGTAACCAGTCAGCTGCGTATACAGGGCAGATAAAAAAATTGGAAACGGGTGGATTTCTTTGATTCTAATAAAAATAAACGGTACCAGATAACTGCCACATACTTTCTCACAAACATATTTAAATTATTAAACAGATTCACTGTGACTTCATAATTGTAGGTGGGTGATTTATTAAAGTAGGAGATTAACTAATAAATATTATTATTATTATCTAGAGAGAAAACTATTCGATCGATTTCGAACAAATTTGCACCAAACACGTCAATTAGGTCTGTATAGATGCACGAAAAAAGGTTTTGAAAAGTTTGAAAGACAAACCCCTTTATGGCCAAAAAACTTCAAAAAATCAGTTATTATTATTAGCTAAACGAGAATTTTTAGAAAGATGCTGTTTTTTGCATATGGTAGGGTACATTAAGGGCTACAAATAAGCCAAATTTTATCAAAATCGTTAGAGCCGTTTTTTTATTAAAATTAATAGATTTTTGGGGTTTTCTTTTGCCAAAAAGCGGGTTGTTTTTCAAAAAAATTCAAAACCGATTTTCGTGCATCTATACAGGCCTACTTGACATGTCTGTTGCCAATTTGTTTGACATCGATCGAATAGTTTTCGCTCTAGCTTTGTATACATACAGACATACATTTTGTAAAAACCACTTTTTTGGACTCAGGGGATCCCAAAACGGATATTTCCACAACAATCTCAACATCGATTTTTTTGCAATCACTATACTTTCTCTATACTATAGTATAGTGAGAAAGTAATATAAATGTGTTTGGCCCCTCATTTTAATGAAATGTCTATTTCGTATAACTTGGTGGTTTTAAAATTGTGATAACCAATATTAAGCTATTTTTTCAATATGGTGGCTAACTTTAAAATTTCCATTTCGGACTATATAGGCCTACTTATAATTTTAAGACTGTTTTATTTTGTACTTTTATTTGTAAAAACAACCGTTTCGTGTAAATTGATCTTGAAATTTGGTTCTAGCTTCTTGTGGGAAGGAAATGAAACTACAACTTCCATTTAAAAAAAAAGAACACCCTTAATGTGATTTTAAAATCAATGCCTACACATTTTATCTAAATTTTGTTTAAAAATGCTAAGATTATGTATCAAATCCGAAAAAGTAATACATAATAATTGTTTCCATTCGAAATTTTAAATTAATGTCTGTTTTGTATAACTTGGTGGTTTTAAAATTGCGATAGTATAAGCTATTTTTTAAATACGGCGCCCAAGTTAAGAATGTTTAATAGAAATCATAATTTGTAAAGACTAAACGACAAAATAATCACTATCAGATCAATTGCAACAAAACATTCATCAAGACACATACTTCTTCTAGACTCACGTAATAGACTTATTTATTTTGGCAATATCGTTAAAACCACCCGTCGGAACACCATTGATTCTTAGCTGTCCCTAACATATGCGCGGTATTTTTAAACTATGCAGCTTCTATTTTTACCATAACCAAACAAAACCTGAATCAGAATGCGGGGAATTTCAAACAGAGAGTTTTTGGTGTTATTAATGTTTTGAGATTGCCTACGTCAGTTTAAAGTGATTTGTTTGAAACCTTTACAAAAGCCTTCTTTTCTGCGTGTGTTATTGTTGATGTAAATTGAAAGAGGCGTGAAAACCGTTTGGCGCCCGGCTTTGGCAAGGTAAAAAGGCAAATAAACTCTGCTACTTTACTGTGTAGCTATGTTAAGTTCTTCCAGGAAATGTTATTTAGGCTATTCATAAAGTAATGGCAAAATATTATGAGCTGTAAAGTGATGCAATTCTGAAATTGTTATCACTTGCAAAATATTATCATTTACATTTGTACCTTTACTAGCAGCTGCACACAACTTCACCAGTTTTATATTTAAACAAAATACAGATTTAATTTGACGGATAATATTTTTACTAAGTAGAAATAATTTGTATTCAACATTCCTTATATTTAACAAGTACTACATACCTATAATTGCTATAAAATATAGCAAATAATACATCCCTATAGGCTAGTTGTTACAAAATATAACAAATAATATTACTTACACATTTTTTTAAACAAAAGAATTACATAATTCTACGACAAAAACAATATTACATTATATAATTTCAACTGGTAAGTAAAAATACCTTAAAGTTGCACTCACTGCCTATACGCATGTTTCTGAAATGCATGAAGACAATTCAGAGGATGGTCACGTGGACTAAAATTTTTTTAAACATTTTTTTACTACAAAATTAATATCTCTAGAACTGCTTAACCGATTGAGTTGATTTTTTCTCAGTACTTATCAACGTTAAAGCCTATAGTAGGCATATTAAAGAATAATTAAGTTGTTCCAATGATAAGTTTCAATATGACGGTCATTTAAATATTTTAAATGAGAAGAACTAAAAAAAGTCTTGTGGCATAACAAAATTATGGAACAATGGGTAACGAATTAGTGTGCATTTCTTAAAGCGGCAGACTATGTCATTAAAATGCATCAGACTAATTCATTCAAGAGATATAGGCCTACATTATTTAGTACAAAATAAAATGGCGGTTGGCTGGCCAAATGAGCTTTTCTGGACATCATTTTTAGAGGGACTTTCCACTCCCTTAATTATTTCCGCGCATTATATCATACGCACTGATTCAAAATTGCACGTTAATCTTTCTTGAGCTACTCGTATAGATAAAAATAGCAAAACATTCCTGTAATGAAGGTCCGGAAACACTTAGGCTAATAGCCCAGTCAATAAAGGCCAAAAATCGCCACTTGTCGCAACAAATTAGGGGAAAGCTGAATTTTGTATATGTGATAGACCCTTATGAGACATGTATTTTCTCAAAAGTCCCCGAATCTCCCCCTTGTCCTTCCCCCTTCACCTCCCCTTGAAGTTAACAAATGCAGAGCTTCACAAGATTGCTTACAAGTTCGAGTTAATTTTTTGTATAATGTTCCTTGATCCATGTTAAACATATTTTGTTCTTATACATTTTTCGATAAAGTTAATATTAAAGGACCTATTAAACAACAAACACAAAAAAAAACTTCTCAAGGCATATAAATTTACTTTATTAACTATATTTTTTAAATTATTTAAAATACACAAAAATGTTACAAATAAAACTTGTAGTATGTATCTTTAGCTTTAATATAATGTGGATAGTTACTTGTTTAAATTTATCGGTTGCTCTTGGGGCGTCGTCAAAGAGAGCGCTTGCACGCCGCTCCAGTGGTTAGACGCAGGTGTTTTAACCGCTTCGCATAAATATATTATGTACAATGGATGTTGCAATATAATTTTAGTAAATGTGTGATCATACATACTGTTTGTATATAATGTATTGTAAGTTTAGGTAAGTTTTTTTATTACATTTATAAATATTAATTTATTGGTTATACCTTTAATTCAAATAATTTCAATAACAAATAAATGTATTGGAAGTTTAATACTTACTTGTATTTTAGAAACTTATAGTTTCGTTTTTACTTAGTAAGCTTTTTCAAAAACAAAACACCTCGAATAAGTGAACACACAAATTTTATTTCGAATACCAGTTTTGGTTCGGGGTGTTAACCCTACTCTATTGAATGAAATAAATAGGGCTTTCCATATGGAACCGCCGATTCCGGATTGACTTAAACCGGCAAAAGATTGGATTTCCATGTTTAAAAGAAAAGGATTAAAAAATATATGTTACATGGCAGCATCAGGACAAAAGTTTATTTCATGACTAACTCAACACTCTATCAGGAGAGTTAGTGTCTTTAGGCTCAGGTGTCATTTAAGACGAAAAAGTAAATTGTGACAATGCATATGAAATTTTGAAACGGGATATGAAAAAAATGAGAGGAAAAAATTTGGAGAATTTAAGCTAAAAAGAAAAGATAGCCATGACCCAAGCAAGTCACAAGTCCGTAGCTATTCGAACTAACGAAGTTGCGGTAAACCCTTAACAACTTTTGAACCGGATCTTATGTTTCTGTGACAGCCTAAATAATTTGAAGTTTTATTTTGGATACGAGTTAGCTTCACAGCCAACACTTCTTCTTTGTTTGATGAAGTCTCACTACGCAAAGATCAAAATCGTATTTCCTAAAAGTATTTACTGAGCGTATCACCAATGAATTACCTTAGGGGGATGATGTCAGCGTAGACATTGACGGAGGCTTCCTTTTAAATTGTGTTTCTTGGCCAAAGGAAGGAACTTGTGAAGACATAATCCAGAATTATTGCGCCCATGTTATTAATAGATATGAAAAAAAAAACTGTAGTATTTGATGTATATCCTAAAGAATCGACAAAAAAGGGAGAGGAACAGGTAAGAAACAAAACCTCATCAAGTGGCATAGACTTTGATAGAAACACTAAGTGCATTACAAAACAAGAGGAATTTCTTTCAAACAAGAGCAACAAAAAACAAATTATTATTTAACAGCTAAACAGATTGTCGAAAGCAATTGTCGTGGGGTCAGATACAGATCTGTCAGTGTTACTTGTGACCCTTGCACCAATAAACCAATAATCTTTCAAAAGGTAGTTTATGGTAAAACATCAACAGTTATATACTACAACGTAAATCAACTTATTGATTAACACAGCAGTATCTGGCAACATATTTTATTTGCTTATACAGTTCCTGGATGTGACACAACTTCTTTCTTTCGCTTGGGGAAAACAAAATCTGTCGATATTATCAAGACAAATATCTAAGCAAGAATTCAAGCAGAGTCTTTTTTTAATGCAAATACGTCTCGCGATGAATTATTGGAGAAGGGAGAAAAGTTCATTCTAAATTAGTACGGGACAAGCAAATATTCAAATTTGAATGAAGGCCGTTATTTCAAGTTCACTTCTATTACCAGTAAATCAACGCTTAAATCCAACTTTGACGTAGTGAAATTACCTCCAACTTTAGAAGCAGCTCACCAACATCTATTATTAAGAGTTTATCTACAAGTTCAAGTTTGGATTGGCAACAACCTTCCACTGGATTGGCTTACGAACTGGGGATGGAAGAACGAAAATGTAAAATATAACGACGGAACAAAGAAGGCTCTAAGGCCTATTCCTAGCTCAAAGACTTTTGCTCCAGATGACCTTCTGTACCTATTGCAGTTGTAAGACGCCGTGTGGAAACTACTGTAGATGCTTGAAATCAGGGTTAAATTGTTGCGCTATGTGTGAAAACTGTAATGGCTTATCGTGTAATAATTCCCCTATATCAAAGCCCACTAAAGAATACCGTTGCGAGGCGGAAAATAGGATGGGCGCGCAGCGTTGCCATATCTACTAGCTTCGAACACTCCTGGTATTTACAGTTCGAGCAAACTAGGAGTGCACTTGGCCTAATGGGCGAGTCATCCCTTCTACATTCTACTTCTCCTTAAACCTGCCTTGGCGGTACAACCAATTCTACAAAAAAATAGGTCCACAAATAACATTTAACTGAGGAAATAGACAGCGCTCACATTCTTATAACTTTACGTACTTGCTTACAACCTTTTTATAAAAAAGTATTTCACATTTTAGAGAAAACTATGACAAATATCTAAAAATAAGTAAGGGTTTGTTTCATATAAAATTATAAAATGTTATAACTGTGATGCAAAATTTTACTAAGTTTTTTATAAAATAAAAGTGATGACAACAATAATGTTCAAAGCGAGAAATTTTTGTATTTTTAGGCAAAAAGAAAACTTTCTGCGAGAAAGTTGTTGATAATTAGTGGAATTAACTTTTTTATTTGAAACAAATTTCTGTACGACCTTTTGTTTAGTCAGGAGGAAGGTAATTCCTGTAATGAATACATTTGGTGCTTGTTTGACATTGATTTGGTGCGATCCTGCCTGTTCCGTAGATCTAATGACACCATAATACTATCTTGTTTTAATCATACTGTATTATTTAAAGTTTAGTTAGGTTAAAGTTAGTTTAAGGTTTTGTATTGTTTTAACATTGTATTGTTAGTCGCCAGATTGGTTAAAGTTAGTTAATACACATACGAAATTTGTGTGGGAAAAGTAAATAGGATGATGTAACGGGATGGGTATCTCAGGAAATACTTCCTGCCTTCCTGCTCTCTTTATTTGTCGATTCCAAGAACGCATTCTCCTCATAATTTTTAACACATACGCAAAAGATTTGTCAACCCTTGGTTCACATATTTCCGGTATAAAAAACTAACAAAAAACTAAAATAAACTAACCCGAATTCGTAAAATGTTTCTGAATATTTTAATTTATTATAATGCATAGAATCCGATCCTGTATTATAGCACGATAAGGTTTTTTTTTGTGACACTTGTATATATTTATAAATAAAACAACTAATTTTTACATGTCCTGTTCACTAAGAAAAATGTGTTTATCACTTTTATTTGCCGTTACATTACAGTGACAAACTAGGGTGTACAGTATAGAACAGAGGTCTATTTTTTTTATTGAGGTTGTACTGGTGACGTTGGACACAACAAACACAGCGTGGGGACCGGGCCTTACTTCCCCTCTCGGGGTGCATTGCTGGCGTGAGGAATCTGTACCGCTCGAGGCTTGATCGCACAGTTGAAATGCGTCGAGTCAGCCGCAGTCAGTTCGAAGCGTGGGAAGAACGTGACAACGTCGCACTACGGCGATTGGAGCGTTCAAGGTCTCGGTGTACACAAGCCCGTCCCTCAACGGTATTCTTTAGTGGACTTTGATATAAAATAGGTGAATAAACTGAAGATTGTTTTTAGATTTAAATCACCATGCAGTAGAAATTATCCCTTGATTTGTTTTTACAGTGATTAGCAAGTTGTAAATATTAATATAATTCAAAAATCAACATAAAGTTGAAAATAACTATTGCAAATTATGTTATTATTTAGAATTTCGTTATAGTGCAACATAAATAGGCTACTTATTTGTACTTGAGCCTACTTACGACTTGTACATATATTCGGGGTGGGTGGGAGGTCCGTGATGCTGTCATGTAATATATATTTTTTAATCCTTTTCTTTTGCACATGGAAATGTGACAGCTGCCGGTTTAAGTCAATCTGGAACCGGCGGTTCCATAGGTGGTGGATAACGGAAAGCCATATTTATTTTATTCAATAGAGTAGGGTTAACACCCCGAACCATAACTGGTATTCGAAATAAAATTTGCGTGTTCACTTATTCAAGGTGTTTTGTTTTTGAAAAAAGCATACTAATTAAAAACGAAACTGTAAAAAGCTAATACAAGTATTAAGCTTCTAATACATTTGTTATTGAAATTATTTGAATTAAATGGATAACCAATAAATTATATATGCCTATATAAATGTAATAAAAAAACTTATCTAATATACTTACAATCTAAACATGAACTTACAATACATTATATACTAACAGTATTTATGATCACACATTTACTAAAATTATATTGCAACATCCATTCTACATAATATATCCATGCGAAGCGGTTAAAAAACCTGCGTCTGACCACTGGAGCGGCGTGCAAGCGCTCTCTTTGACGTCGTCCCAAGAGCAAGCGATAAATTTAAACAAGTAATTATCCACATCATATTAAAGCTAAAGATACATACTACAAGTTTTATTTGTAACATTTTTGTGTATTTCAAATAATAAAAAAAATATAGTTAATAAAGTAAATTTATATGTCTTGAGAAATAATTTGTTTGGTGTTTGTTGTTTAATAGGTCCTTTAATATTAACTTTATCGAAAAATGTATAAGAACAAAATATGGTTAATATGGATCAAGGAACAAATATACAAAAAATTAATTCGCTACGATGAGTAATAACGAACTTGTAAGCAATTTTGTGAAGCTCTGCATTTGTAAACTTCAAAGGGGGTGGAGGTGGAAGCACAAGGGGGAGAGGCGGGGACTTTTGAGAAAATACAAGTCTCATAAGGGTCTATCACATATAAAAAATTCAGCTTTCCTCTAATTTGTTGCGACAGAAACCCTTTATTGACTGAACTATAAAGCTACACCGGAGGTGACAAACTAGGTGACTACGTACTGACAAGGCTAGTCGCTTGGTCAGTCACTCAAGAAAACGAACAGACTGGAACTAGAACATTCGAGAACGGCCACACTAGCACGACATGGTTACATAGTGACTCACCCGGCTAGTCACCTATGAAACGAACTTGCTCACGAGGGCTATGCCGCCATTGTACCCAAGCTCCAAGTAACTAGGTAAATTAAAAAAACTCCAGGCACCTAGCTATTATCCTCCGGTGTGGCCTTAGCCTTGGTTTTCCATCCATCAATTTTGTTTTAAATTTACTAAATTTTACGAATATAACAATAATCAGAATTAATTGTGTTGTATACATTTCAAAATGGCGGCCGTTTTGAAAAATAACTGGAAAACCGTTTCCTTTAAAACATTTTTGGAATATCAAAATCTTAAACTTTTTGGTTCTGGTTATACTGGTAAACCGAAGCATAAAAAATGTAATTGTGTGCTTAAGACCACACGGGAGAAGTGTAAACCTTTTATTAATTAACACGACTTACGAAATGAGGAAGCACAATGCCCATTTCAGAGGTATTACTAATTATTAAACTATCTATACATTGTATTAAAATTAACAGATTAATTCTATGATGTAGGACAATCTGTTACACTTATATATCCAACTCAAATATACTAAATTAGCAATGTGATCGTGGCCTAGCCTGCTGAAGCACTAGTCTATGGTGATGGACTCTGCTTGTTCGAATCTCGGCAAGGCCAAAACTTTTTCAAACAGATGGAATGGAGCGTTTCACTTTAAGAAAATTTCACTTTAGGAGCGTTTCACTTTAAGAGCGTTTCACTTTAGGAGCATTTCACATTAGGAGCGTTTCAGAGTAGGAGAGTTTCACAAAATGCACGGTAAAACGCGTGACGGTAAAATCCGATTCACCCCCAGCAACAAGAAATCTATGTACCCTGCTATACAAACAATATGTATACACATGTTTTGTACGTGATGCGCCTATAGAATTTTACACTTTACCCAAATTTAAAGTAGCCTCTTAATCATTTTTAAAGGTAATTAATTTTCGAAAAACAAAATAGTTGACAGACGGAACACTAAGCGTTTCATTACCTATGTTTGTATGAAAGTGTTTCTTATTTTTATCGATAGGATCAGCTTCAAATTGTGAATAGCCCTTCAAGTTGACGGGGAAATAGTGAAATTTACAAATTATTCAAAAAATATTTAGGCTTATAAATATTTTGAAAATGCTATTTGTCCTTTATAATAAATGGATCATTTGTTGGACGAACTAAATGTAGGCTATTTCTTGATGGATTTTCTAAGCTGATTTCATAATTTGAAATAATTTGCATTTTTAATTTGTAGGTTAAGTGTGAATATGAAAAACAAAAATTAACATTTTTCAGCGGCATTTACAGTAACAGATGATTGTATTACTTGAAATACTTCAATTATTTGTATCTCTAATATTTTGGTTGGGTCATTGTTTTTTTTTTGTTTTGTACTGTTCCTAATTCGTTGTTTTGTCCTGTTTTTTACAATACTATCCGTATCATTCACTTAAAAAGTTGATTTAAACAGTTAATTTTATGTCATTTTAGCTTTGGTATAATGGTTTGACATAGTGGTCCCGTTTATACAAAATGCTGGAAGAGCTAAGAATACAAAATGTATCATAAAATGTGTTTATTCTCAGATCTTAAAATTTCTTGAAACATTTCTAATGATACAGCCTTTCAAACAATGTCCAATCGGCTCATTTTCCTATGAAAACACAACCTTCAGGAAGGACAGCAAAATATTGACCACAAATAAGTTTTGAAGTAAGATTAGGTGTACTGAAGTCGCTTGAGATATTAATAGCCCAACCCACCGTACCGTGTCAGCGACCCTCTGTTTCGACGAGGCCAAAATGACCGAGTATCTAAGTGCTGCTTATGCAGCTTACCTATGTAAATAAATCTTATGTAAGTATTATGTGCTCGTTTATAGTACTGGAAAGGTGGGCTAATGTCGAGCCGTGGGTGGGAAAGGCAGCGCCAGTAGGGATATTTTTAGCCCAGACCTTCACTCAGTTCGTCTTCTGTCTTGGGTGCATTTGGGAGTAATGTGCCCCACTTTCCTAGCCTGATTATTGTAAACGACGCATTTTGAAGAAAAAACACGCCAACTGCAAGTAGGGTACGCGCCAGAGCAATATCACCTGTTTGAGATTTCACCTAAGTAAAATTATGCCCATATAGTTTGAAAGCACCAAGTGGTATCACAATAAACAATCCCATATACATCTGTCAACAGGGTTTTAACATAGCCTGAAACTTGTGTACTTTTTACATTTTTAAAAGTGATAATATAAATATGAAAAACTATCTGAAATGCAGAGTTTTGCTAAGGTGGTGCACTAAATAGAAATTATATAGAATATTTTGCATTCACTCTGTAAGTCTGCACGGACTGTGGTTGCGGAGAGTTCGCAATTAGTGGTGTCTTTTACATATATCTTTTTTTAACCCTGCCAATTCTGTTAATTATTTAAACTAGGGCAACAAAATTCAAAATAGCGTTACTCAAATGTCCGAAAGTCCCTGGTTTTACATACAGCAGTCATTTTGTGTTTCACTTGTCAATTAATTGTAATGTTATAAATACTAAGTTGAAATTTTGCTTGTAGTTTTACCGAACTGGAATAAGGGACAAATAACAACCACAACAAAATCAGTTGGAGATATCCTTTAAAAAGAAAGTAAATGAAAATATGAAATATCGTCTTAAAGGTGAGAAATGTGATCCTTAAAGGTGATCCTAAAATTACCTTTTGAGGTATACCGTTTTGAAAAAAAAGGTTTACAAGCCAAAACCTGGAAAAACTAAAACGCGATATTTAAATTATTATAACTCTAAGGGTAATTTATATTTTTGAAAACTTTTGTAGATTATAATTCTTCTCATTATTCTTCTTCTTTTAACGTAATAAAAAACAAATTTGAAAAATAAAAAATAACAGATTTTTCCTTAAAAATTTCTACTTTTTAAATTGTGAATATCTGATTTCTCAGCCTTATGTTTTGGAATCGATTGCAGATATATATTGCTGGACAAAACCAAAAATTAAAACATGGACAATTTTCTTCTATATATGCCTATTATTTAAAAACATTTGTGCCAATATATGTTAATTCGAGAATATTACCTGTTTTCTTTGTTTATCTGATTGATACAATCCGGTACAAACAATTAATTGAAAATATAACCTACATTATTTTCTTTGAAGGTATACAACTTTTCTAAACACCAGGCTATAGCGTTTTTTTAAAATACGTGCAATCCAAAAACCTGGGAACGATCAAAAAAATATTTTTAAATAATTATTAATGTGTAATTATTTTTTCAAATGGGATTATAGGTAATAATGCTACTCATTATCGCATATATTATTTCTCAAGGCTATTTTTTTGTCGGTACGCCATAACTTCCTTAATACATCATCAAATTACATGAATGAGACATCATTTTAAAGCTTTCTTTAACCGCTATACCGAAAAAATATACAAAATACAATTATACGAAAAAAAAAAGAATCCAAAAGTAACAGTGATGTAAGATCAAGTAAGTTGTAGGGATATTTTCCTGGCGTAGGCAACACTGATGATAACAATACCCAGCTGGAGAACTGCCGTTACGCCACTACATTGTTATTTTTAATTAATTGTAAACGTGGTTATAAACAGCTAAATACGCACTATTCGATACTATATATTTATATGGTATGCAGTTTAATTATGTGGGATTTAAGTAAGTTAAAATGCGAACGCTTCGCACGGGTCAGCTAGTTCTACTTATTTTGATTAATAAAAAGTAGTATTTAAAACAATTTATTCAAAGATTGTTCCTTAAATTTTTGCAAATGATCATTACCATTTTTTCCATTGTGTAAACTCCTGTTTTCCCTCGCTGAATCACGGAATATTTTAAGATATCATCTTGTACAAAACAGTAAATGAAAACTGTAAATATAAACTTTCATAATATATTCCTTATAGAAGTTATTTTTCATATTACGACCCTACGTCATATTGCGGCAGAGGTGCCAACGTTTACGCAAGAAAATGTACACATGTTGTTTCTAGCTTCCAAGAATGCAATATTATAATAAATGGGTAATTAATTTTATTATCTTATTTCACCGTCAAACACTTTAAATATATCCTATTGGATTATTGGTTTCGGTGATTCATGACACCATCATCAAGAAAATGCTCTAATATTCTATCCTATACTAACTTATACTCTAATACGAGCAATGTCTGTTTGTTTGTACGTACGAGCAATCTCGAGATCCAGCGGAAGGATTTTGCTGAAAGTTTGGGATTAGAGGCTTTTGGGTCTAAAAAATCGGTTGGTGGAAACCACTACCTCAGGAAAACTCGTTTAAAAAAAGAACTCATTTGAAAATTGAAAAATTTTAACATTGGGCTTATGGATGGAGTTTAAAATCATTACATATGTTTATTGACTATAATAATAACAGTAATCAGCTGTTTCCTATAATATTTTCATTATCAGCTGATTTCAACGCCAAAAGTAACTAAAACATTATTTTTGTGCTGTTCTAAAAAACCCTTTTCACCAGTTTCTGCATTCTTTATATTTCTTTAAAAGGTAATATAAATTATCTAATGATTATAATTATTATATGTTATTTCTCCCTACAACTTACTTGATCTTACATCACTGTTACTTTCGGATTCTTTTTTTTTCGTATAATTGTATTTTGTATATTTTTTCGGTGTAGCGGTTAAAGAAAGCTTTAAAAAGATGCCTCATTCATGTAATTTGATAATGTATTAAGGAAGTTATGGCGTACCGACAAAAAATGGCCTTGAGAAATAATATATGCGATGTTTACCTGCATTAAACATTCAATAGTAGAATATGCTTAAGTTGGCCTCACTACTCTATTTCCTAAAAAAGGTTGTCGTTTGCAAACATATCAGGTGTGGGTCGAAAGTAAATTTACGCCAGATATGGTATAATATATGGATTGCCGTCTTTAAAGGTGTGAAACATTTAAGTCATTCTTAAATTAACGTTTTGAAAAGAGGCTTGCAAGCAAAAAACCTGGGCATGCATTAAATACGATATTTAACTTAGGCCTATAACTTTAAGTATAATAAATATATAATACAATAAAAATAACAATTCTACTCATTATTATGATTCTTTAGATGCAATGGAAAGTTATATTTAAAATAAAATAATCAGAGATGTTTTCACAAAATATTTCAAGGAGGTAAACACTCCATTTTGAAAATTGTGATCTTACAGTTTAACTTATAACATGTTTAGGTTGGCAATGCTACTTTTCTCTCTAAAAAGGTCATCTTTTGCGACGATACATTATGAAAAGGCGTATACTGTAAACTTACGTCCAACTCGAACAAAGTTGGGTACCACAGCAAGTGGGATATATTTTTTAAAAATCGATTAAAAATCTATATCTCAAATTTAACTACCAGTTTAATACTCCCATAATTTTCTCCCAATTTATACGCGATCCGTAATTGTCTTTAGCTTGCAATTTGGCACGCCTCTTAAGTTTATTTATCTTCATATTAGACTGAAATAAATTCAGATCTGTGATTCACGTGCTTTCAAAACATTTACACACATTCGAAACGCATTCTTTGCGGAAACACAACATTTTATTATTCGTTCGTAATAGTCGAGAATAGCCTCGTATTGCTTTGTTACAGTATCAAAAGGATGCTAGAGATAACCATAAAGTGGCTGGCACACCGCCAAAACTGTTGTCCTTCTAATTAACACGTGTTCAAAATAACAGCTGTTTTCATTGTTGGCAACTGAACTGTCATAAAATTATGTTATCCGGTAGAATTTGAAAGATAGTCTATCCGTCAGCGCTTCAACGATGAGAATTTATTAACACGAAAACTAAAGCTGTTTTTTAACACTCTCTAGAAATAAATGGTCGAAATTGCAGTAACTTTTTTGTGTATATATTTCAACCATATGCTAAATATGCACGAGTTTATTCTTTTAAATTTCCAGATGTGGTAGAAACCATAATTTCTGGTGGATAAAATTAGGATAGCTATAGAGACCTTTATAACGAGCGAAGCTAGTAATTTCGCGAGTTCACAATGTAGCCGGGGTATGCTTGCAACAAGGTTGTGTTAAAATGCAAAACTAACATAACCTCCAATTTACACACTCCATCAGACTTAGTAAAATTTACAACCACCGTAACTACTTTGGATTGTTTACTTTATTGTTTAAACAGAGTCTAATTATAGCCGCAAGCAAACACCAATAGAATAAATATCGTGAATCAAGCCCAGGCTAGGGCAACAATGTTATAGGGATAGGCTAATCTGTGTTATAAACAAGCGTCTGTGTGTGTGTAGTAAAATAGTGTGTTTGGGATTACTTCCCCTCCTTTCGCTAATTCCCCGACACCTTGCATATTTGTAATAATTAACTAAGAAACACAATGGGTTTAAAAAACAAAATATATTTGAGAAAAAGAAGCAGTCGTAGGACTGAAGTTGGACTGAGCAGTCGGAAGTGAAAACTATCAAGAATTCAAGAATATAAATCGGTGGTTATATTGGTGTAATCCGAAATTTAATTAACATCATTTTAGGTTAGGCCTACACTGCACCAACACACGTTTCTTTAATACACTTACATTCATTACCATAGCAAACAAGTTTGCAAATTTAGACATTTTAAAACAGTAGGCCTAAACAATAATTTTCCCATACTCAGCATACATATTTTCAACCTGAAATTTCGATAGTATATGCTAATAAACCCTAAATTTTAAATAAAAGTAAATTAGATGTTTAGGTTTGGATTGCAACATTTCAGATTTTTTTTGCAAACTAAAATACAATTTAAACAATGCTTATTTAAAAAACTGTTACACTTATTAAACTCTCCACGTAGTCAGTTAATATTTACTTATATACAAATACACAGCACTAATGTTACAATCTTATAATAATAAAAATCATAGTCAAGATAGTAAAACAACTTTACGTAGATACAATATTATACAATATACAACCTTCCACGAGGACTGAGCGTAAGGCGTCGGGTACTATTGTAGGGGCAACATCCACAGTGTATGGGGCTGCCATACGAGCTACAAAAGAAATTTATCATCATGCCATCAAACAGTGAACTTGGCAAATTTCTTGTATTGAGTGAAAGTTCTTTGGCTACAAGAAGTTCTTTGAAACATAAAAGGTGGTTTGGGGTACATTCATTAATTTCAAGGGGAATATTACAAACTATTTCTTCAGCTCAATCGAAAATTAGCTTCTTGAAATCTTTATCTCTATCATTCCATAGAGATGGATATACTTTCACTAAGGAAATTAAAACTTCACAATCTTCAACACAGAACTTTTTTGCCATATTTAAATATTAAAGAGTGAAATAAAACGTTCAACATCCAGTGAGCGACTGACAGAAATATTTGTCAGGATCGAACGGTAAGCGATTGTTCTGGATTTCGACGAATTGCGAATCCCAGAACTGGCCTGGCAAATTATCAAGACCGTAGTCTCGGTTGAAGACAGCACCTGTTTGAATGGCTGCTTGTCTGAAACTGAAAAATGACTTTATTGAACATTATATTGAATAATTTGGAATACATTTTGTGTGAGAACGAGATGATGAATCTATGGAATACGCTGGGATTAACTACGAAAGTCTATGGTGTTTAAATGAAGTGAGCTTGAATTTTTTGATACTTATGGTGGTTCGTAAACCAGACATAAGGGACGTTTTCTTTCGTCCTGCGGAGGTGCAGGATCAGTGATGATTTGTTGAATGTGTGTATAGCAAGACCCTTCGGCTCTGTGTCTGAGCCTTTTAGTTAATTTTAGGATGAAGTCCTCCAGTGTGGGGATTTTGTGCCCTTGAGAGATGGTTACGTTCGATACGTGCCATGGGGAGTTGGTGATCCAACGGAGAGTTTTGTTCTGGAAGGAGTCCAACTTTTTCTTCCAAAAAACAGATAGTAGTGAATACCAAGGTGGAGATGCGTACGTGAGTATTGGTCTGGTGTATGTTTTGTACATAGACAATCTGATATGAAATGGTAGAGGGCTCTTGGTGTTTATGACTAGGAAGGAGTCAGCCACGGACAGATTTAGCCCTTGACAGAGTTTGCTTGACGTGACGGGACAAATTTAATTTAGAGTTAAGCGTGATTCCAATTTATCTGACTTGATGGGTCGCTGCTATGGGTGATTTGTTGAGAGATAATTGGACTTTCGAAAATCTATGTAATGGAGAGAATGGATGGCTTGCGTTTTGTTTGTGTTTACTGCAATTCTCCACATCCTGAGCCATGGCTGTAGGGCATCCAACTGTTGTTGAATGATCGACGAACCATATTCCAGGTTCAGAAATCTGTAGTAGAACATAACGTCATCAGCAAAGAGTCCCAGTGATACTTTGGGGATGACTGGAATATCGTTAGTGTACAGAAGGTACCAAGAACTGAGCCTTGGGGAACTGCCTCGATGGGTCTAGGAGTGGAAAGTATACCTTCGACATAAACCTGGAACCATCTACTGTCGAGGTCTCCCACCGTAGCTAATTTTATACAGCAAAGCATAAACTAATTAACTCGGTTCTCGTGTGACATCGCTTGTCGCTCGAGACGTCGTTTATCGCTTTTACCGTAGCCTCGACCTAACACGTTATAATTATAGTTACAGATTTATACTACTATTATAGCTTGTTGGTGTCGCCAACTCATAAGATTTTATCCATCCTAAAATCGCTATTGAGCCTAAAGAAGGTTTCACTTTAAAAATGATAATCGTCAACTTTTAGATCTTTTTTACAAACTGGAAATGTACTGGACTAGAGACTGAGGATTATTTAGGGTTAGATTTTGTTTATTTAGTTTGGCATTGTAGGTTAGAAGGCGTAGACTATACTATTTTGTACACACATATTTTATGACAAATAGGCTATCTTACCATGCTAATCCACACTATTAGTCCTTTAAACTTCAACTGGGAGGAAACGTAATACTGTATTGAATTTAATAATTTTTAGGTTATTAAACATGTTTGTTTATATTACCTTTCAATATGTTAGAAACTGGGGACGTCTCTCATTAATATCGTTAGTCAATTGCAAATAGTCACTAAGGTAACATTAATATATTCCACAGTATTAAAATACTAACCAATAAATAATCACTATTAGGTGGGAAGGCAACGAAGAGGGGTGTAGTCACGAACACAAGACGCTTGTGAGATGTAATGGTCGTGTTCTATTGGTCCTATTCACATTGTTTGTATTTATTTAGGCTTAAACTTTCTTTTAAATTATTTGTAAATTTCATTAATTTCCTGCCATACCCTTGAGATTAATGCAATACGCAGGCATAATTCTCACGAAGTTTTACCTACCAGTTCTAATTATATAGGCCTCTATGAGGATATGTTACCAAAGCTAACTAAATATTTCGCTAAGAATGGCAGTAGAGCAAATAAATTGTATTAAATGCTTTAAAAATTATTCAAGTTCTTATTCGCATAGTAATGAGTTGTAGAGTTCTGCACGCTTTTTTTAAATTTAGTCTGACGTAGGCCTACACAGAAAATGTATCTAATTCAAAATTCAGTATTTATAAACATCTTAAAGGAAGTGTTTTATTTTTTATAAAAGTAGATTGACAGATAAACCTGATTCTTTTTTAGAATAAACGAACAATTCTTACAATAATTTCTGATTCTTAATTGCTAAAGCAGGGGTGTCCATCCCTCTTCCTAAGTTTGATGGCCCAGCCACCACAGTTTATTTTTCCCCCCCCCCCCCCCCAAAATAAATACAAAATGCCATTATAATTTAACAATACAAATAGAATAAATATGAAAAACTGATAATGTAATTCTACGAGAAAGACACCAAAGTTTCAAGACCTTGTCCTGAAGGTTTAAGGTTTAAAAGAGGCCATAAAAGGCCATAACCTTTCATTAACACCCAAAATGGCACCTTTTAGTTAGAGCCAAAATTGATTGGTGCAGCTTTTTATTTGGACATGTTGTTAACACTAAACTAAACCAACTTGAAACAATTCAAAATCAAGCAATAAGAATTGCACTAGGAGCTTTCAAAAGAACTCGAGAGATGATAGTCATAGAGCTAGAAGCAACTCTAATTTCATTAAAATTTAGAAGATATGCCCTAACGGAAGATTTAAGGGTCGGCTCTAGTAAAACAGAAAGCAACCTGCGACTCCAGCGTAGCGGCGGTAGGTTACGCGGACATTGCTCAGCCTAAATCCATTTAAAACCCGCAATTGTTCAAATAGCGTTTTTTTAAAAATACCAAACTTTTGGGGACAAAATTCTTCATCCGAATGGCTTGGTAATTTTTCACTACAATTAATAGTTACAACGTAAAAAAATATTTAAAGTCACCCTATAGCGGCAGTAGGTTACACGGACATTGCTCAGCCTAAATCCATTTAAAACCCGCAATTGTTCAAATAGCGTTTTAAAAAAAATACCAAACTCTTGGGGACGAAATTCTTCATGCAAATGGCTTGGTACTTTTTCGCTATAATTAATAGTGACAACATAAAAAAATATTAAAAATAAATTTTTTAAATTGTTAATAAATATTAAACAAAATGTTTTTCTTAATTTTGGAAAAGCCATTTGCATGCGTATTGGCCATAGCTTTAAAATGACATATCGTTCATAATTATCCGATCAAAAATAAAGGAAAAATTTGGATTTTAATTTAACATTGGTCTTATGGAGTGTCAACCAACATGGCCGACAGGTAGAGCCGACCCTTAATTTATAAAGTAGAAACTGGTAAAACCATCCCAGACACCAAAAAATATTAGAGCCTTATAGGCCCTATGTTAACTGGGAGAAGAAATCACTGCCCACATGCATTTCATGCATTGGAAATTTGAACTTATTAAAAACAGATGTTTTCAATCAAAACAAAAGTTTTTCTTAAAACCACTGTAGGCCTACATTTAAAAAATTTAACTTTATTTGCAACATAACTAAAGACCTGACAATATCTACTAAAAATATGAAAATATGAATATGATCAGACCGACTTTCCTAAACATCATGAACATAAACCATACAAATATTCACAGATGGTTCAAAAAGCCCCTGAGGAGTTAGGGCGGCCTTATATATCCTAGCCAGGGCCGGCGAGAATTGCTAGTATAAGGGCTCAGCCACTTCCTCTCGATACGTGCTACCAGCCGGTTCTACGCTGTGACGTCACAGGATTGTCACTTGCGCCGCAGTACCACAGAGTAAGTAAGTATTACTTATATCCTCTGTGGCAGTACCATACAACCACCACTGCTTTGCATTAGTCGGTAGTATGTATTTAGTACTTAATGACCCCCATGATACCATTATACCCCTAGTGGCACCCTCTTTGATATTATACACTTTCTACAAACAATAAATAATGCTTTAATTAAATACTAATGCACCTAGACAAGGTAAAATGTGCTAAAACACAAACAAATCAGTCACATATATGTTTACTTTAAAAATATCTTGGGTTTTGTTTATTTCCAAGGAGGCTAATCAGTCATCTTTTAATGTTATTTAACTTTGCATGACAATTTTCTAGGTTTCTATCAAATTTTGGTGTAGCATTTTACAGATTAGGCCTACTTTTATGTAGCCTCTACAGGATGAACTAAAAGTCTGGAGACACACCTAAAACTTTTGAGAGAGTAATTGGAAAAAAACAAACTCAGATAATGTTTACTAGGCACAAAGATGTACTTTTTACGCATAAGACAACGTTGTTACCATTTCCAAACTGGGAAATTTTGTGGGCAGATTAAAAATCTTAAATGTAACCCTTGTGACCCCTCATTTTAAAGGTTTTGCTACAAGAATGTAAATTACGAAAACTAGTAGTCTCTACCTTTTTCCTATCTAGTATTAGGATGCATTTTTATGTATGGAGAAACTTTGCCAAAGTTTCAAAAATTGGAAATATTGGGGGCAGTTCAAAATTTGTACACGCAAACCCCTGTCACGAGACCATTTATTTTAAAGGTATTAACAAAATAAAACTAACAGTAACAATTTGAGGTCTCTATCTCAACCCTACTACAAATTTAAAATGAATGGTCACATGACAGGAGTGTGCGAAAACAATTTTTGAGCTGGCCCCAAAATTTCACATTTTGGAAATGGTAACAACGCGTTGTCTTACGTAAAAAAGTACATCTTTGTACCTAGTAAACATTACTGAGTTTGATTTTTCCCCAATTACTCACTCAAAAGTTACAGGGGTGTCTCCAGACTTTTAGTTCATCCTGTACACAGTAATACTGTAATTGTAAAATATATTTCTGTAGGCTTGCACTAAACTTTGATTTTGAGAATTGTGCAACTAGTATTTCAATGTTTAAATGAAATAATTGTTTTAAATACAGTATTAATAAATCATTAATATTAATTTTCTTTTTGATAGTTAAATCAAAATGTTTCTCGGGTGCAGGTGTATCACTGTATAGTATAGTAAATTAGTTAATTAGCCTCACAACTTACTCCCAGAACAAAGTGAAATCTTGCAGGTATTAAAATATGAAATTTGGCTACAAATTAGGCACTGTATTTTTAAATTTATATTTATATTACTTTAAAACTTCATTAAAATTAAGATTTACGTAATGAAATTTGATCAATCAGCTACTATTGCTAATTCATAATAATTATGTTTATAATAACCAATTCTGAAACAAATTTTGCCAGGGTCGGCAAGAGTTTAAAAAATTGTGTTTAATTTATTAAGAAGTTTTAAGTTAACTTAAAATTGTTATGCAGACTGTTCTACGTTCTTTTAGCTCAATGTAAAAATCTATTTTATATTTAATTTCCATAAGTAGAATTAGTAGTTCTTTAACTATTGTCACCTAAAAATATATACAGTAGGTTTGTTTGAAATTCCTTTTTTTTACCCAAAACGAACACCATAAATAACAAATATTAAACAATTTCAATTTAAAGTTCAGCACCTATTACAAACAACAGGTGGGAATTCATTGGGAAAAGCCAAGGCTGCACTAGTGGATAAGCACGGCTGACAACCCTATGACGTCACGCGGCCAACGTCCCCTCACCTCAAGGGCAGTGGCGGCGTTGGCCAAACTTCAAAAGAATGGCTGAGCCCTTCTACTATTCTCGCCGGCCTTGTATCCTTGCAACGAAAACGGAAAGAAAATACAAACTAAATCCCGTACTAAAAATGTATGCTATAGTAGATTTACAAGCCGTTATATTGGACATACACAATGCAATTTAATATTTAACATAGTTAATAAAATAATGATAAATCCTTTGTAATACAGTGGGTACCTGGTCATACAGGCAGAACAGAAACCGTTCTTGCGGACACGTTAGCTCGTAAAGCTACCCTAAACCAAGAAGATTTTAACATAGTTACCAATTAATTGGCGATTGCATTAAACAAATAATAACAAAGAAATACTATAACAACCTTTTTAACAGCAAATGAAACTAACAAGCCACTTTGGTACAAATACATAAAAACAATAAAATAGAAAACACTCAATGGTTTAACTAAAATTAAATAGATTTGACATAATAACAATATGTAGACTAAGATTTAATTTTTATATTAAGACTATATACCCAATTAAATAAAAAAATGTGTATACACTTTTAAAACAAAACAGAGTATAATTCATTTTAAACTATAATATTTTTATCCTCGGATGGTAGGGTCTTCTAACCATGGTCCATAGCCTTTAGGGATAGAAATGCCAGAAGGACCTATGGCGAGGAGAACAATCTACAAACCTATTTCCCAACCTATAAATTCCACATTATCTAATATCCTCAAAAAGCCCTTCTTTGTGTAACTAACTTATATACAAATCACACATTTATACATTAAACAGTTTTTCACTTATTTCTCCTTTAACAACCTGTCGTATTTAAAATAACTTAAATTATCTAGGTTAAAATACTACTTACTAACACTAACAAAAATATAATACAACCACTTGTAAAAGTCAAAAGTAGTTATAACTGCAAGATTAACATTATAACATACATAACACACTACAAATAAACGGATTTGATAAAGCTATTGAGAGTTTGGAATATATTGTTTTTTTCCTAGCCCATCTACAAGGTAACGAGAAAAGAGTCCAACTCGCACGCCCGGTTTATGCCTGTGGATCGTAAGCGACCTCGATTTGGTATATTTTAATTTTTACAGATAATGTTTGTCTTACAGAAAATTAAATAGTTACTGCGCTTTTACTCTGCACTTATAAACTGTATGCTACATTTTAATTTCTTCGTACAGTTCTTCTAATTTTGTACGTTTCCTCAACATGTTTCGAACCCCCTAAAATCCCAATGACGCAGTTTGCGTCACGACCCCTCCTGCGGACACCCCTGGTTTCAATGTATTGTTAAGTCCAATGCCAACAGCTCAGACCATAGACCATCCCATACTATACTAAAGTATGATAAAAATGTAGCAATGATTTGGGCATGTGTTACCAAGCAAATACAGTTTTCGTAAGGCATTCACAAATTAAATTATGAGTGCTCATACTGAACTAGCTGTCAAATAAATATCTCATATAGTTTTAAGAAAAACACCTTTTTAACTTAAGAAATTTTGAAAATAAACGAAATAAAATCTTTGAGTAACACACTGTATATATTATAGTTGATTTCCAACTACACTCACGACCGGGCAATCTGTTCTCAACGTAAACTTAGGATTCCTTAACTTAAAGTAGGAAGTGAGGTTATGACGAGAAACAGTCCACAGAGCGTTGACAGCTACGAGGCAGTAAATCTGCCATCACTGCCAATTATCTTCTCCTAAAAATGGACTCGTTAATCAGACTATATCTGCACATGTCGAGGATTTATTGTAACGGGAAATAGACGATCGTTTAAACGGGACAGAAATACGCCGACGCGTCATCAAAACAACGCATCGTTAATAAAGTGCCCTAAAGTACCGAGTCGGTGGATAGAACCTATATATACAGGGTGAGAACTTTTAAAGTATTTTTCAAAATCTAGTTCGAAAGATCGCCCGTCATTATTTGGAAACGGAACGCTCATGCACAAAGTTAGAAACAATATCTCACGTCAACCCAGAACAACACATTTCTTATTACCCAATAATAACTCGTATGGTAAATGTTGCATTACAAACGGCAATAATTCTGTACAGAAAAGTTTCGTGAATAGCCCTACAGTGGCGCTGTTTACGGTTTCTTAATTGAAAATGTTGTTTACTACTTGTTGATATTTTTGGTTCGGTTTACAGCACGCGTTTAGTTTATAGTAATTTAGAAGTTGTAGTGCCCCTTGTTTTATGTTATTGTATGTTGGTAAAACCTAAGCAACCGATCTCGATTAAAGATTCACTCATAACACAGATAACGCTTTTCAGAAATGCAGAAAATCATATTGTAGTTTCGGTTCTTAGCGTTTCAGTCACCTTTTAAGTTAAGTTTCATCGATGATATGAAGTCATTGGTTAGATTCTTGTCCAACATCTTTCTTAAAGGACACATTATATGATTTTGTTCAATTCTATACACAGACTAGCTGACCCGTACGGCGTTGCCCGTGGTGGTAGGTATTTTCAGTTTTTTTAACGTAATTCTATTCTTTACAAATGTTCAGTCAGTGAGTGGTATTGGGCTTTTATATATATAGATCTTAAATAATAAAAGCACTATTTTCATAATAATAAAAGATCTGAAATTATGATTTTAGTAACTTTGATCAACCCAAACCCCTCCTAAAATTTCGAATTTTTTCAAACCCTTTCTTAGTAAGCACCTATGACCCTAGAGGAAGCTACATACCAAATTTCATGCCAATCCGTTCCGTAGTTTTGAATAAATCGTTTTTTAATAAATTTGATCCCCTCCAAACCCCCCTAAAATTTCGAATTTCTCCAAACCCTTTTTTAGTAAGCACCTATCGCCCTAGAGGAAGCTACATACCAAATTTCATGCCAATCCGTTCAGTAGTTTTGAAGAAATCGTTTTTTAATAAATTTGATCCCCCCAAACCCCCTCTAAAATTTCAAATTTTTTCAAACCCTTTCTTAGTGAGCACCTATGG
>JAGFPH010000197.1:232799-276206 GCA_018207615.1 Philaenus spumarius | reverse complement strand
AATGCGGAGGAGCTCCATCCTGTTGGAAAAAAACGTCTTTCATCTCAGGCTGAGAAAGATGAGGAACTATGTGATTGCTTAAAACTAATGCATACCTTTCTCCAGTCATTGTTTGTCGGGATATGTCATACGACAAAACACCATCCTTGGTAACAGCATCCCAAACTGTTATACCTGTTGATTTTAATTTCTCTTCTTGTAAGATATGTGGATTTTTTGTGTTATAGTAATGACAATTATGCCTGTTTACAGTTTCTGTTCGATATAATGTCGCTTCATCTGAAAACACGATTCCTTCATGCCATTTGCTATCTACGTCGGTCTTTTCAATTATTTTCGAACAAAATTCCAATCGTCTGTCAGGATCATCTTCAAGCAATGCGTGAACTAAATGAGTTTTATAATGTTTGATTTTGTTCTTTTTGGCATACCTTTGGACAGATGACTTCGGTATCCCTGTAGCAGATTCCACCTTTCTTACTGAATTAGGCGTATTTGGAGATTTCATGAAAGCAGCACATACGATTTCTTCATTTTCTATGTTGGAGGATCTATGGTATTTTTTTTTTGTATTGACCCCGTTTCTAGTAGGATAGTCTTCCACTTACGAATAGATTTCCTTGACGGTGGAACTACACCTGGGTACCTTTCCCTAAAACACCTTATTGCTTCATAATCATTTTCAAAGGCAATAGCCCAGGAACAACATTTCACTTTTTGCTCAGTTGAAAACGGCATGGTAGATAAGACACTTTACAATGCAACTTAACATAAACAAATGCCAATGTTTATTACCAAATATGTTCATTGTTGTGGATACACGCAGTCAGCTGATAGATTTAAAATAGTCTAAACAGCTGTAGCTGTTCCTATTCTAAATAAAAGTAGGTTAAGTAGGTTTACCCTTAAAATACGATTGCTGATTTTGTTGTTTTTTTTGTTTTTCCGCCATTTTGTTTGGATCAGTCAGAATAAACTGATACTCAGGGGTATTTCTTTTACATATTAGGCCAGTCGGTAAAGGTCAATTTTGACCAAAAGTACCAGTAATTTGCAATACGGCTGATTTTTTTTTTTATAAGTACATTAAAGTATGTAGATTAACATAAAAAAAGTTTACCAGTCTATCGATTTCCCACAGTCTAAAAAAAATCGATTATCATTTTTCTTTTCGATTATCCTTAATATTTCGAGCTAGGATGAAGATAGAGGAAAATAAAAAATACCACCGTGTAGGGGAGGTATTTTTCAACAAAAAAGGTCATATGTATTTATTTCGTCCGAGCAATCGTTTGTCCGGAAAAAATTCGATAATGCAGGTATGTATTTTGCAGCAGAGGAAATCACTAAAAGGGAACATCTTATTCATATATGAAGCGTTGGCTCATTCTAAATTGGCCGAATTTTAATATATCGAATTGAAACTTGACATAGGAGTTAAAATATATATTTTAAACAATTATGCTGAGTCTCAGCTTGTTATCTTGAAAATTACCCGATCTAGAGCCACTTGACTTATTAATGAGTTTCTCGATTTTAGGAGTACCGGACCCACCAATTCATTTTAAACAGCTCCAGTTTAGAAAATTTTCAAAATATCAACCTGAAAGTTTTTTTACAAGTTAAATATATATATTCAAACAAGTTCAAGGAGTATAAACCTTTTTCATTACTTACTTTTAAAAGCACAAGTAAATTAAAAAAAGTATAATTTTAGACCTTTTTAGATTTTTCATCAAAACGCTTGAGTTGATCAGCTGCAGATTAGTTATTTTTTTTAATATAGTTTTTAAAATAAGTATAGCAAAAAACAATTGTATTTTTAACTTCTGTACCAATTTTTAAATCGATATGTTCAAAAATGTCGAAAATGGAGTCGTTGAATCCAAAAGTGTTATAGTTAAAACGAGATAGGTAAAACAGAAGACTATTTTCAAGCGCCTCGTTTTTAAAAATAACAAGAAAAAAATCGTTCATACTTACTAAGAATATTTATACTGATGTACTCAACTTTGAAACAAATTTGATGTTGATATTCCAAAAAGTTTCTAAACTGGAGCTGTTTAAAATGAATTGGAGGATCCGGTACTCCTAAAATCGATAATCGAAATCGACTCCTAAATCGGGTCATTTTCAAGATAACAAGCTGAGACTCAGCATAAATGTTTAAAATATATATTTTAACTCCTATACCAAGTTTCAATTCGATATATTAAAATTCGGCCAATTTAGAATGAGCCAACGCTTCATATATGAATAAGATGTCCCCTTTTAGTGATTTCACGTGCTGCAAAATACATACCTGCATTATCGAATTTTTTCCAGACAAACCATTGCTCGGACGAAATAAATACATATGACCTTTTTTGTTGAAAAATACCTCCCCTACACGGTGGTGTTTTTTATTTTCCTCTATCTTCACCCCAGCTCGAAATATTAAGGATAATCGAAAAGAAAAATGATAATCGATTTTTTTTCGACTTTGGGAAATCGATAGACTGGTAAACTTTTTTTTATGTTAATCTACATACTTTAATGTACTTATAAAAAAAAATTCAGCCGTATTGCTAATTACTGGTAGTTGTAACCTATACCGACTGGGCTATATGTGTTAGTCACGACTGTAGAATTTCAAGTTTGTAGCACGCTCTATACGTCTGTCATATCAATTCAAAAATAGGGACCTCTTCGTGGGACACCCGGTATATAAACAGTATGCAATAATGTGAAATGTATTCATAGATGTTAAATTCAACTCAAAACCTGATTTGTAATTTTCATGTTCGTTCGGGAGTTATGAGTAACAAACTGGTGGAAAACGGGATTTTTAGCTTTTATTGGTGAATAGCTAATAGGCCCTTTTACGTAGGCCTAAAAAGGGATACATAGATCGATTTGGGCAAAACTTACTGTGCGTTTTTAGGCCATGGAACTCTGATATAAAATAGTTGTTTTTAATTGCGTGTAATGGTAAGGCACAATATTTAGCCGATAGTCTTTTTATTTATTTAATCAAATCTATTTATGGTATTTAATCAAATTTAGCCAAGCCGCAGGTACCAGCTAACTTAGTTATAAATATAACAGCTGGTTTCGATCAAAAGCTTAACACAATTTTAGGTTAGGCCTATACTGAACCACAACATATTTCTTGAAACCATTTACATTTATTACAATAGCAACTAACTGTGCAAATTTAGAATCAAATAAATATTTTTTCACAACCAACAGTTTTTTTTTTACAACAGTTAGGTATAGCAAACACAAACAACGAAAAAGGCTTAACTTACTATATTCAAACACCAATCACTATTAAAATTATGCTAACTTTATTCTGTACTAGCTGGTCCGATCCGGCTTTGCACGGAGAGACAAATCGAAGTCAAATATGGGGAATTTTAGTAACTTTTTACACCCCCAAATCCCCCTTAAATTTCGAATTTGTTTAAAACCTTTCTTAGCGAGTACCTAGGGGCCCTAGAGGAAGCTACATCCAAAATTTAATGTACAGGGAGAAAGGGCTTAACTTTGGCAATAGTTCCATTACGATAAATTTGTAAACGTAAATACATTTTCATTCCTAAACACAATTTCAATAGAAAATTTGCGTTGTATAACAGAGGAGATTTCTCGTTATTTGCGGAAATTCCTCGGAGCTATAAATTAGTTTACTTTTAAAATCCGATAATCTCAGGGTAAATCCGGTGATAAGTGTACAGTATTGTTAGTTTAAATATTTTGTTAGTTATGTTAGTAAATTTGTAGCCTAGTTCTTCATGCCAGTAGCTTTTGCTACATTTTTGCCTGAAGTTTTGGGGGCCGATGGCATAATTTCCTTTCAAAATGGCGGCATTAATAACAGAATACGTAAAAGTAAAAATTATTGTTGTTCACATTGGTTTTGCATATGCAGTTAGGTTCTTTAACAATTATTTTTTCGACAGTGAAACTTTGATTCTTTTTTTACTGTTAGACTTGGTTAATTTAAGTTAGGTTAGGCAAGGTTAGTTTTTAAAGAAGAAATCCAAAAAGAATGGCCTTCAGGCGCATTAGTGCCAATAGTGCATATACCTCGACAGACGCGGCTATTGTATTGGCTGCCCCCCCCCCCCCCATGGACATGCTAATAGAGGAGAGAGCTAAAACAGGCGACAACATTTGGCGAAAAAAACATTAGAAAAAGAGAGGGTAGAAATAGCAGTTTAATTCGGCCAAAGCCAATGGTGTTGAAAATTGGACTAAGATACTCATCCAAGACAACCGAATAAATATAAAATGTGGGGAAGTTGATTATTATACAACACAGGTGCTTACAGGCCATGAGGAGGTTGGACAATACCTCCATAGGTTTAGACTAGAGAAGTATTTGTACATAGAGACATATTAGTTCAATGGATGCTGGAAGGTGAAAGTGCATGGCAGGCAAAATTCGTTAGAAGTGTTATGATTCAGAAGGAGGAAGATATAGGAATTTGGTTGTACACATTTTCATATTTCATCAAGATTTTAAGATCTAAAACTGTAGTTCAACTTTTTTTTAAAGAAATAATAACATATTTTAATGATGTTTATGATGTTAATTGTGTAAAATACCAGGGAAAAAACTTTTCTACAGTATTATAAACTAGACTTTCCTTCAAAATGTACAGTTTTATAAAATTAAGACCGCCGTTTTTTATAAAAAGCGAATGTGTTTACAAACCTTGTTTTCTGGTGGATTTATTCAACATCATTCGATGATTTATTTTATGATGATTTTGGATTTAACACGTTATTTTAAGACTTTTTTGTTCTTAGTATATTTTTTATACGACTAACAGTTTAAAAGTAAGAGGGGTAATAAAGTTTTAAAAACACCATAAAGATATTTTTGTTTGAAAACGTTTTGAACCAATGAAAACGGTCTTAACACTATTAAAGCATTGTTTAGATGAACAAATAACTTTTTATAATCAACAAATACGATTTTTATATTTTTTTAAAACTCTAATACAGAGGAATTAAGCCAAGTGACAAACTTAACAAATTTGTCACACATGAAAATTGAAGTTGATAACAGGTGTTTAATACCTGGTTTTAAAAATTTACAAAAAGCGTATTTAGTGATTTTTAAAAGTTATTTGTTTGTCTAAACAATGTTTTATTAGTGATAAAAGCGATTTCATTGGTTCAAAACGTTTCCATTCAAAAATATCTTCCGTTCGGTTATGATGTGTTTAAAACTTTATAGGCCTACACCTCTAATTTTACTTTCTCACTATAGGCCTACTATAGTATAGAGAAAGTATAGTGATCGCAAAAAAAATCGATGTTGAGATTTTTGTGGAAATATCCGTTTTGGGACCCCCTGAGTCCAAAAAAGTGGTTTTTACAAAATGTCTGTCTGTATGTCTGTATGTATGTCTGTATGTCTGTATGTATGTATGTCTGTATGTATGTCTGTATGTAGACAAAGCTAGAGAGAAAACTATTCGATCGATTTCAACCAAATTTGCACCAGACATGTCCAGTACGCCTATATAGATGCACGAAAAAGGGTTTTGAACAATTTTGAAACACAACCCCTTTTTGGCCAAAAAACCCCCAAAAATACAGTTATTATTTTTTTATAAAAAAACGGCTCTAACGATTTTGATAAAATTAGGCTTATTTGTAGCCTTTAATGTGCCCTACCATACAAAAAAACCCGCATCTTTCTAAAAATTCTCGTTTAGCTAATAATAATAATAATAACTGATTTTTGGGGGTTTTTTGGCCATAAAGGGGGTTGTTTTTCAAAAATTTTCAAAACCTTTTTACGTGCATCTATAAAGACCTAATTGACGTGTTTGGTGCAAATTTGTTCGAAATCGATCGAATAGTTTTCTCTCTAGCTAATAATAATAATATTTATTAGTTAATCGCCTACTTTAATAAAAGTATACAAATCTAGAGAGAAAACTATTCGATCGATTTCAACCAAATTTGCACCAGACATGTCCAGTACGCCTCTATAGATGCACGAAAAAGGGTTTTGAACAATTTTGAAAAACAACCCCCTTTTTGGCCAAAAACCCCCAAAAAATCAGTTATTATTTTTTTATTTAAAAACGGCTCTAACGATTTTGATAAAATTTGGCTTTTTTGTAGCCTTTAATGTGCCCTACCATTTACAGAAACCCGCATCTTTCTAAAAATTCTCGTTTAGCTAATAATAATAACTGTTTTTGGGGGTTTTTTGGCCATAAAGCGGGTTGTTTAAAAAAAATAACATAACCATTTTACGTGCATCTATTGCACCAATTGCACCAATTGACGTGTTTGGTGCAAATTTTTTCGAAATCGATAGAATATTTTTCTCTCTAGATAATAATAATAATAATAATAATAATATTTATTAGTTTATCTCCAACTTTAATAAAAAAAAACTCTCCTACCCCACCCTACAAGTCACAGTGAATCTGTTTAGTAATTTAAATGTATTTGTGAGAAAGTATGTGCCAGTTCCTGGTTCCGTTTATTTAAACTGTTAGACTTATTTAAAAAAACACCAAGAACAAAAACGTCCTAAAATAACTTGTTAAATTCGAAAATATAGGGTGTTCTATAAGGAATTCGAAAATTGACCATCATATTGGAAAATGATGGGTATTTACAAATATTTTAACTACCGTACATAATTTTTAATTTCTTAAAAAACGAGGAAAGGTTTCCCATTTAAAGTTTGCTGTCAGATTTATAGTTTACAAGATACCAATGGTGGCCTATTTAAAAAAGACACCCAGTATATTCTGTAGAATGAAGTTTTGTTTATATCATCTGGGCAAATTAAAACTAAATTTATAGTGCCTTTTTTGGAAAAATACATATTCGTTAAATCATTATAAATAGGGATAATTTTGGTTATATATATATTTTTTTAATTTCTTAGAAATCATCAAAACTTAAGTTACATCACCAAAATACGTATTTTTAAAAAATAATCAGTATGCAAATAAAGTCACTCACCAGACTCCTCAGCGAAGTCCATGTCCATCTCATCCTCCGAAGTGGACGACGACGAAGGCAGTCGTGCCATGGTCAAAGTATCTAGTCCGCCTGACCGACGAGAATACGACTGTCCACTGAGAACCGAATCAGCAGGACTTACACTAAACGAAGAATGGTCACTGGATGAATGAGGTACCCTGAGGAATCTCAAATCTTCTCCGGCACCAATACCGCTGTCTTGAGATTTAGCTTCTGGTAAAACGGCGCACGATGCTTTTTCCCATCTAAAAGCTTCTTTCACTTTGGTCCACTTTGAAACTTTAGCCTTCAGGTTGATTTGATTTCGCGGTTCGTAATCCAAAGGACGATAAACGCCCGAGGTAATTTCGTCGACACCCACGGATCTACTTCGTTCTCTAGGCGATCTCATCAGCGAACTCCTTAAACCGTAATGCGAAGACTTGCACTTGCTACTCCTTTTAAAACGCGACAACCGTTTAGACTCCTCTCTTTCAGGCTCCTCGGACTTCTCTTCTTCTTGGTTTATATTTTCCAAGTGTTTCAACCTTTTCTGTAGCTGCACATTTTGTTTCTTCAACTGATCCAAATGTTCCATCAACTTGTGCAAATTATCCAAATGTTCTAAACCACCGACCACCTCGGAAGTGGATCTTTTATATACAGGCGTTTGCAATTTTTTATTATAAGCTTCCACTTTTTCCGGTGACATGGCCGGGAGCGACTTTATGTACTCTAAAAACGCATCTTCTTCTTCGATGGCTTTGCTGATACGCGTGTCCACCGCTGAACTTTCCGCGCTGTCTTTCGATTTTCTTCGTGCACCTTTCGACGTTTCATTCCCAGTTTCGGACGAAACCGAACCCGATCTAGAATCGGAAGATTTTGATCGTTTCCTTTCTTTTAGTTCCGTTATGGACGCGGATCTTTCACTAACTGTAGGTTTTTCCATTTCGTTTACTTAGTCAAAATATTACTAACAACACATTATACTACAAATTGACAGTAAATTTTATTTTATAAAGCTACGATTTTCTCTCTCTACTACCGTCAATGGAAAATTCTTCAAACATCTTATCAAATCTTAATCTGTAATTTTGTAACAAAAACTGTCCTTATTTCCACTGATTACACTTGTATAATCACTTAACATTCTGTTTTCACTAACGGTAGGGATCAGTGGAAGTTTGACCTCGATGTAAAATTCACTCGCACTGAATGTGTCCGCGTCCCGACGGCCTTCTTCTCGGCAACTGGATCAGAATAGCACCGACGCTTCCCCACTTTTCCCCGTCGGTGTTCTTTTGGCATTCTTCCCGATAAATCTAAACACGGCTTAAAATGACCGCGCCTTCCTATACTATCTCAGCCGCACGATTAATTATTTCTTTAGACTTCTGGAGTAGATTCACTTTCGCTTTTCTAAATGTCTTCTTCCTCCCCCACCCCCCCACCTCTCAGCACGTCCCGCAATGTGCGTATTAAAATAATGTCACGATAGTTAAATAGTTATACAGTCCACGGAAGTTTTAGATTTTTTTTGTTCACTTTATAAACAAAAGATACGGTAATATAAAATTTGTAAACCTCCTTATTAGCCCTTAAACACTCATTTCCCTACAAATAAAATTACCTATTTCCTTAAATTTAGGCTATTTTTTACCAGGTTAAATATAAGCACTCATATTTTACACATTTTTTTAATAAATTTAATGTCAGTCATAACCTTAGTTAAGGTGGTAAATAATATTAAATCTAAAAATCAAATTATTACGTGTATGATATTTATAATAAAGGTTTAGAAGTTATAATAAAGGTTTTAATTAAATAACCAACATGTAAGTTTGCTCAAAGCACAAACATAATCTACAATTTATAAATGGACATAGTTTCAAAATATAAAATCAGTTGTTAATGGAAATATTAGAGTAAACAGCTTATTGTGTACCAACAATAACATCTTCAGCTGATATATGTATTTTAAATACATATTTCACACACTTCATATTTCTAAAGAACTCTTTTTTACTTTCTCCCCCCTACACGTAGTATATGGAGAAAGTATTGTTTTCATCCAAATTTTCGAATTTGAATTTTTAGTGGAATTATCTGTTTTGGTGCTCCCTGAACCCAAAAATATTTTTAGTGGAATTATTAGTTTTGGTGCTCCCTGAACCCAAAAAAGTGTTTTTTTGGTGATGTCTGTCCGTGTGTCTCTGTGTGTCTGTTAGGATGTGTACAGAGCTGGAGACCATAACCAACGGTCCGTTTTTGGTGAAATTTAGTATGTAGGTGTAGTTCTGGAATAATCGTTCCAAGCGTTTTTTTTTCTTTCATTTTTTCAAATTTTTGATTTTCAAGGGGTTTCCCCCCCCCCCCCAGAGAAAAATCAAAACGATTTACGATTTTGATAAAATTTGGCTTATTTGTAGCCCTTAATGTACCCTACCATATACAAAAACCGCCTCTTTCTAAAAATTCTCGTTTAGGTAATAATAATAACAAGTGATTTTGGGGGATTTTGGACAAAAAGGGGTTGTTTATCAAAGCCTTTTTCGTGCATATATATAGGCCTAATTATTGACATGTTTGGTGCAAATTTGTTTGAAATCGATTGAATAGTTTTAATAATAATAATATTTATTAGTTACTCTCCTACCTTAATGTGCCCCTCCCCCTCCTGCTTTAATAGGCCTACAATTATGAATCACAGAGAATATGTTTAATAATTTAAATATGTTTGTGAGAAAGTATGTGGCAGTTACTGGTACTAAGAAAGGATTTTAAAATATTTCGCATTTAAGGGTTGAAACAACCCCTAAAACCATAAATATTGTTTGTTTTATATCTCAAAAACGATATGGCCTAGGAACGTGAATTTGGTACGCATATTGCTCATAGGCCCTAGAGGTGCACTACAAGAAAGAATTTTGAAATTTAATGAGCGTTTCCCCTGTGAGAATATGCATATTTATATGGAAGTTCATGTTTGAGCATAAAAAAAAATAATACGTAATAATTTCGAAATAACAATTAAATTTTACGTTATATTTAAATGTGTAGGCCTATTATTTGTATTTTCCGTAACACAATCAAGTCAACTAGTTTTCTTAATATATATAGGTAATAATTAAAATCGACTTTATATTTTCTTCTGCATTCAAAAAGTTGAAAAGAGTTTTTTTAACTGTAATTATTTATTTATTTTTAAAATCCAATTTTTTGTTCGTATGTCCCAATGAGGCCTTACATTTTAAAATAGAAGAAGCACATCTAACCTTTTCACGTAGGTAAATTAGTCTCTGATTTTCGTTTTTTTACTAGATGTGACCTACTCTTTCAAAACAATTTATTATTATTTGTGAGAAAACTGTTTCAGTTATTATAAATAATTATTGAGTTAGATCTTCACAGATCTAAAGGGGGGGGAGAAAGGTAGGATGATGAGAGCTACCTTTCCGGACATATTCGCTCGTCCTGTAAAGTAATTCTGGGTATGTTGTCAACTGTAGGGATTAATTTAAGTACATAATAATTAGCATACACATAATATACATATCGTTACAAGAATCAAAATGTATTTTAGTATCCCCAAAATAACGTTTGGGACGGCAGCCCATGAATTCTGGGCGAAGAAAATACTATCTACTCTATAGAAGAAGAGATTCGGGGTTTTGCCCTAAATGCGACTTATGGGGTTCTTGAGTCTGATTAGTTTAACATATAATGTGAAAGTTTCCTAGGCCTATACCTTTATGGAGATTCCTAAATTTTGTTTTGCAGACTGCAAAATATATGGCTATATGAAGAGTAACAATATCGGAACTCAGATTTTGGTCCGACTGACATTCTCAATTCCTTCGACGTGCGGGTATAAATAATTGTTGCTTGTTTGTGTTATTTGTATCTGTGCAATTTACTATAACTTACACAAGTTATTTACAATCATCATCCACTACTCCAATTAAAGTGTTCAGCTTTTCAATCGAAATGAAAAAACGATTTATCAGTTTTGATACGTCGAAAAGCGTCGCCTATAATAAGTAATACATTAATCTTGATGTTAGAAAATATAAATAACTTTTTTAAACAAAGTAAATTATGTGAATTATAGATTCAGTTACATAATTTTTAGAATCAATTTTGCATATACAGAGAGATTTAGTTAATCTAGGTACACATCGCTTACTGTTTACAAATCGGAAACATAGGTTACAAATTGAAGCGCAATAAAGGATGTAGATGTAGGCCAATTAGAAGCCCATAATACCGCGATAGACAATTATTTGTGGAATATTGATACATTATTGTGCATATCCATCGTGAAGTTAAAAATGCTCAGTAATATTATACAGTAATTATTGTTGTGTTTATAGTAAATTTAACAACCATCACGTTGTATTTAGTAGTACAAGATAGATGCAATTAAGTTAGTGCAGTGGCAGATCCAGGGCATAATTTTGGGAGGGAAACTTTCTAGAGTGGGGGGGGGGGGGGGTTAGATAATATGTAGTATGAAATGATCAAAATAAAATAACCAATTTGGGAGCATTTTCATGTTAAAATTTTCTTTCAGTATTTTATGTTTTTTACAAGATTTTTTAAATCTTAAAATTCAGATTTTGTATAATAGTTGATTAGTAAACATTTTAATTATTTGAACAGGGCTACAGATGTTTAAAGAGTAGACTACTAATAGAAAAATTTTACAACTTTGGCTTCAAAGAAACAAGCTTGATACTAATTATAAATAAACAGGTGACTTTTTAGCATAAAATAACAACATTTGAAGTTAAATTTATATTGAGTGTACTTAGGCCTAACGCTATAGAGTATAGAGAAAGTTTATGGTTTCCTCCTGATTTTTTGAATCTCTCAATCACTTGGTTGGGTTCAGTAGGTAGGCTTTATCGTGGTGTACATATAAGGGCCATGTTATACGAGCGCTGATAGTGCCTAATTTTCAACGTCGCATTAACGTCGGTTAATTGGGTAAATCGAACTACCATGGGCCATGTTATATGAGAGCCATTATCGCTGGCAAATCTGCGTTAACCAGCGTTGAGCGTTGTCAACGCGGACTTGACGCGTTAACGACGCGGGGGGCCATCAACGCAACGACGAACCAAGTTATACGGAGCGCTGTTAACGCGCCCCTCGCAGCGCAGCTACCAGAAAGGCCACAATAGTCAGAAGTATCGACTTTGTCCTGGTTCTAGTAGTAGTTGTTTATTTCTTAAGTGTTTATTGTGTACTTCAAAGTGACAAAATGTTTGACACGGAAACATTTATTTACGCTATCGAACAGCAGCCACCTCTATATGACGTTCATTAAAAGGATTATAGCAATACACAATTGAAACATTAAATGAAACTGTCCTGTTGATACACGATTTGCAAGTACTAGGTGTGTACCCCACCGTCTAGCCTTCCTAATATGTTTCTATTATATATGTAATAGACCTAGACAGCCTAACTGAATGGTGTACATCTTGGAAGGGAATGACGCGACGTTGACAAAGCCGCAAAAACGCGGTGTATAACACGGGACCCGCGTTGACGACGCGTTACCAACGTTGAGCTTTCAATGTCCCGAATAACTTGGGAATAAGACACCCAATCCAACCAATCTTTTCTGAACCATGGTAGTTCTTGTCCACTACTTCAAATGCCTTAAGGGCCATGTTATACGAACGCTCTTAGCGCCGCGTTGATAACACTGAAAACCAGGCGTTAAATTCCCAAGTTATGACGTTGAAAGCGGGTTGTAAGGTGTCGTCGAGGCGGGACTGTCAACGTGGCGTCACTCACTTCTAAGCAGGACACCATTCAGTTAGGCTGTCTAGGTGTATTAAAAATAGTATAAACATATGAGGAATTACTTATGAGGAAGGGTAGACGATGGTGCATTGTCTCACCAACCTCATTCCAGAATTTAGCTTGCATTATTTATTGCTACCGTATAATCCTTTGACTTAACGTCATAAAGAGGTGGCTGCTGTTCGGTAGCGTAAATAAATTTTCTTCTAACATTTTGTACACAAACTTTGAAGTACACAATAATCACTTTGAAATAAACTAGAACCAAGGCAAAGTCGATACTTCTGACTACTATGGCCGCTCTGGTCTGCGCTGCGAGTGCGCGTTGACAGCGCTCCGTATAACTTGGCGCCCGGTTAATGCAGATTCGGCAGTGTTTATAGCGCTCGTATGACATGAACAACGGGAGTTCCATTTACACAATAAACCGACGTTAACGTGATGTTGAAAACGCGGCGCTGACAGCACTCGCATAACACGGCCTAAGGAACCAAATGACATTTCCGCACTTACACTGCTAGGTACACACAACTTGAATAAGCGTGTACCTTGGAGAAAACATCTTTGTCACAAATATTTAGTATTGCTCGGTAAAAAAAAACATGAATTTCATGTAAGATAAAAATTGCTTAGTCCTACATTGATTACTGTAGTTAATTTTGGCATGGACTCCTTTTTATATTCTTGCAAAGAATTATACACTGTACAATATTTTATAACATACAGTACTTTGTTGGAAGCGCGAATAAAAACTGAATATATCAAAGACCTAAATTAAAAAAGTGATTACATTGTAATTCTGATAACAACACTGCATTATTGAGTATTGCACTGCAATAAATTCTCTTTATCTCTACATCTTTGAAAATATTTTTTAGATAACATAATTAATTACGCGCAATTCTCAATTTTGTAAAAAGAATAATACAGATTATCAAATTTAAAAAATTATGCCTACTACATGGATTGTTGATGCATAATTCCGAGAACCATAGTCTAAG
This sequence comes from Philaenus spumarius, assembly GCA_018207615.1. Classification (NCBI taxonomy): domain Eukaryota; kingdom Metazoa; phylum Arthropoda; class Insecta; order Hemiptera; family Aphrophoridae; genus Philaenus; species Philaenus spumarius. The sequence goes on along the minus strand of JAGFPH010000197.1, from coordinate 262,398 downwards.
GCTGGCCATTACTCGCGCCGCGCCGTCGTTTTGTGTTTTACCGCAGCGCTTCAGCATATTATAATATAGACTGATAAAACAAGGACTTTAGTTCAAAATATCGGGTTGGTTGCAATTCAATATTTGTGACTTTTAGATGTAATGTGATTAATGTGATTATAGTATGCACCTAAGATATTTGCCATCAAAATGTTTACCTGGCTTCCTACTTTCTTTTCTTTTTTTTTTAAGGTTTGGGGGGGAGACTTCCCCCAGTCCCCCAGTGGATCCGCCACTGAGTTAGGGTTTTTGAACCTATCAAACTTTTATCAATTATTTCAAAAAAACTGAAATACTTTTAAATGATACAATCGAAATAGTTAATTTTATTCGAATTATTCTGCACAAGTAATGCATATTTGAAAAAATCTCTTTATACCCATTAAAATAAAAAATAAAAAATCCGAATAGAAATCTATTATAAGATTGTCGTTAGAGTTAGAAACCTATCAACAATTTGTTTTGAACTATTTTTAAGGGAGAAAGCCAGGATTCAAATTAGCCATCGTTCTTGTTTCGATTAAGAGATATACCAGTTACGATATCTGTAGTCAGGGCCGGATCTACATAGTTTGCGCCTATGGGCCCCTAAAAATTGCCGCCCTCCACACAATTAACACAAGAAGTGTTAATGCTAACGTTTTTCCTAAGTCAAGCCATTTCGGTGCGTGTGCAAGCATATTTTCAAAAATTCGCCAAATATAGTAATTATAAACCAATCCAAAAGTGTTCAGTAGCTTTTTTGTTCAAAGAATTTATATAAGCCAGTAAAAAAATTATTGACGTAAAATTTACAAAGTTATTAGTTCAAGAAACAAAAATATTTAGTAACGAAAGGAAAAAGTTTAACTTTAGGCCTACATAAAAAGTAGTAAACATGTTTTGTAATTTTTTTCGTAAATATATAAAATTTCGTAATTTAGTTATGAATAGAACTGTATAAAAATATTGATCAATTTCAAATTTCTTATTTTGAAAACACCAGTTTAAAGACTCCCAACAAAACTAGGCCTAGTATGAATTGTAATTTAGGAATGTATTCCTTGCCCAAATATGAAATATTATTATAAGAAAGTGTAGAGAATAAATTAAAGAATTGAACTCTATACTTGTAAATTATTATTTCATAAAAAAGTATTTGACTTAGTTTTACTTGAATCACAAAATTAGATCAAATGAATTGAACTTCTCACGGACGCATCAAATACGACGTTCTGTTTGAAAACCCGTTGGAATTGCTACTTTGGGAGCGTGAGAAAGTCGAATTTTGAATTTCCTATTTGTCAGTATTTCTAAGAACTGTACGAACAAAACTGTTAGATTAAATATAGTTTGCTTTACACCAAACGAAAGATTGAACTTTGGTCTATAAATAGATATAAAAAAGTCTATTGAAATAATTCGAATTATAAGAGATATCTCGAACGCAAAATGTGTTGTGTTATTGGTTGAAATCTGTCCAATTGCAAAAATTTACAGACAGTTCCATATCTTTGGAACTATGCAAGTGACTTTTGATTGGGTGGCAGTTTTAGAAAGTTAAAATCTTGATGAATCCAAAGGTATCTCTATAATATTATATTATTATTGTCAAAATATCCCGGTCGAGCACCATTGAGCTTTAAGCCTGGTTTACACGATACGATAAATCGTAACAATTTATCGTTACAATAAATCTCAAGTGGGATTATGTTTACAAGCAACGATTTCTTGTCCAACCTTCATTGACGAATATTTAACTTTTGATAGTTCTTTCTTATAAACCGTACTCAATGCATAATTTTTTTTAACATTAGTGTTTCTGTCTGCCAACGGATCAAACTCCTTGTATTTTTGAACGAGCCACAAGCAGGTAAAACTCCGATATAGTTCAATACATTCAGTCAAGAACTCCCGAGGAGTTTGAGCTGCCTTGCTATCAATTGAATAAAAACAACACAAGGTAAAAACAATACGTAAAACGGAATCAACGAACTAGTGTCACAACCTTTTCGGTGAACGGCCTTTGCAAACTGAGTCAAATCGTAGCGATAAATGAGCGCTACTGTTTACACGTTCCAATTTATCGTTACGATTCGCAGAAATTGATGCCACCAACCATCCAATCCAATTCCAATAAATCGCTACAATGTCCTGTTTACATGCAACGTTAAAAATTGTACCAATTCGATTATAGTCGGCAAAACATTTACAGAAAACTAAAATTTAAAACGATGATTACATATGTAAATATAAGTTTAAAAAAATGTAAGTATAAAAATTAAAGTTTAAATCATTTTCTTTCCAACGGTTTTTGTTTTATTGCGATTGGACGATTTTTAGTGGGAGACATATTCAATACAAAGTAGCGTTGTCATTGAGTAGTGTTAGACTAAAGCCTAGCGCTTTGACTGCTCAATAGGGTTAAAAGCACTCTATATCAAAACCAAAATTGTCTCTAGTTTACATTGAATTTGCAATATGTTTTACTCATTACAAAAAAGTGTTAGTACCATTTTCTTTTTCCTAATTTGCTCAGGTTGATTTAATTAGTAGTAAAACATTTTTTATATTACTAATGAGTTAATGAGATTTTATAAAGCCTTATTAAAACAAAATATAATATATGTAGTTCGAATTACAAACAAATAAATGTTTCATCTTTAGAGAAATATTATACTCAATTTTTATTAATATTTCTGCATGATTACACCAACAGGAGGTGAGGGGGCTAAATCTAATTTTACTTTTACAAATTTAATTATGTTATTACCTAATTTTTACAAGGTGAAATTCAGAAGTGGTTTTGCAAAATAATAAAAGACACATCAATTTCAAATCACGTATTTCAAGTTTATTCTACATTATACAGTTTAAACAATTACGTCCATCCATGTTGAGTTTGAAAACACTTTTCTTTAAAACACACTACACTAGACTACTATAGGCTAGTACGTTTAAAACTTTAACAACAAAAGTATAGTAAATCAGTTTTACTCTGAACGAATCGCACTGAAGAGTTGTGCTGCAGCACAAGAACAGTGAAGAAGTGGTGATGGTGAAACGCAAACAACAATAAGACTGAAGTGAACGAATGGCAAAACAGACATTACAAAAACTACATTTTTTAACATGTAGTTTCATCAAGAAATGACAGCACGTTCTCCTTTCAAGTAATTGAAATAATATTGTTTCCTATGTCGTTGATATAAAACTATTGATTCACAGTCAATATTTTAACAATTTTATGAAATTATCACAACCTGTATGTTTGTAAAATGTTACTTTTGTTAATCCTAATAAATTATTGTTCCATAAGTGTATTTTATATGCAGTTATAGACATTTATACGTAAGAAACAACTTTTGTATTTTCTTTTTATTTATTCTACCGTTTTGTTGTTATTTGTAGACCAAGTATCCGAACTCTAAATAATATGTTATTTAATCTGTTAAGTAAAATTAAGTAAGCATTTTATATTCAATTAATTTTATATTCAATGTATGGCCTCAAGCTTGCTAAATAACTTACTGAGATTTGCAAATAATCTTAAAGAACATTTAGGATTGTAAATATAAAAAAGTGTATTTTTAAGAAGACTTTAAAATTAAAACTTTTACAATTACTTTTAAAACGGATGTACAGTGACATTTAGAACGTAATTAGGATAGGCCTACAACTTCACAATTTGCTTCCCATTCTAACGCGTTTCAAAAACACTAAATTAAGTTCGTAATATATAAGTTAGTTGTTGATTTAAATACAACAATCAAACATACAAATAGAAACTATAGCAACAAATACAGTATTATTTAATTAGTTTGACTGTAACAAACTGTTTTCTGTAGTTTCAAACAAGATAAGACAAGTAAAGTAGCGGTTTTAGAAGTAATCATTTCAAATTTTTTCCTGGCTAGAACCTGCGGACCTCCCTTCCGTCACTTCCGGTTAGTTCCGTCAGCGTTCCGGTACTCGAAAAATTACGAGTAAACCCCTGGTTAACCCTGATTTTCATTATCCTGGACTGACTCTGATCCTAGTTGATCCTAGGCTCTACTATACTTCATTTTTGAATACAGTTGAACCTCTTTAATCCGAACTAATTACAACCAGGGAGGGGGGGGGGTTCGGACTATCGTTTGGATTACAGAACATATTGTGCAAAACATAACTTAACAGCTAAAACATGGCTAAAATGGATTATAAGTGTTATTGAAAAATGAGAAATACTTTGCAGTCAAAAATATTGTTTATTTAGATAAAATTGTTGTATAAAACTGTATATTTATAGTAAACGTAGGAAAATATTACAGTAGAAAAATTAAAATTAAGAAAAAAAGTCACTAATTTATTTCTGTTTTAATGATGAAGTGCCTTTTTTGGCAGCTAAATTTCGAATTTGTTTTAAAACCATTAATTGGGGCAAGCAGCATTCGGGTTGTTTTTCATACCAGTTCATTCCGGTTTCAAATGCACTGAACGCATCGGCATGGGATGGTCCTGAATCAAAAAATGTTTCATCATCACTGTTGTCTTCTGAATCAGTTTCCTTGATGACGATGAAAAGAATCTCATCTTCATTATAAAGTTGATATCCTGGATTATTATTGTCACTGTTGAGCCACTCTGTTGCATCAGTCAAGTCACACTCCTCAAACCCAGGAATAACCTGACAAAGATCGACAATTTCTTTAACAATATCATATTCTTCATGTTCTTCACAATTTTCGTTTTCATTGTTGACAGGCTTAGGCCATAGCATATTCTAAGCTTTTTTTCAGGTTTTCCATTGTTAGAGTTGCCCATGAATCCACCAGAATATAGCAATAGTCCTTAAGGTTTAATTTTTTTGTGAATGCAATCACACTTTCTTCGTCTCGGTCTGCTAAAAGTAACTGCCGAAGCAATTCTTTCCTGTACATTTTCTTGATCTTGGTTGGAGGAGGGCTGTTACGTTTGGTGGAAGGAACTTAACTGAGAAGTATTTATCAATGCTGTTTAAACAATCAATGTCAGGATGTTGCATTATCGATTATTAACAAAACTTTTCCTGTTTTTGCTTCTTTCTGTCTGAACTTTTTTACCTCTGGAATAAACGTGTTGGAGTACCAATCAATAAAAATATCAGATGTCATTCAAGAGAGCTTTTTTGTGCCCTGTAAGTGACAGGAAAACATGTCAAGTTTTTGAAACAACGGGGGTTTTTACTTTTATTAATAAGCATTAAAGGAAGAGAGTGATTACCGCTTGCATTTGCACAAACCAAATATTTTTTTTTAAATTTCACATCTATTGCGTTCGGATTAGTGGACGTTCGGATTATCGGATTACTGGGGTTCGGATTAAAGAGGTTCTACTGTACTTATATTTATTACATTTTGAAGTATTAACATAAGTACACCGTATTTGTTACATATAGGCCTACTGATTTAGTATAAAATCATAGTTATACTGGAAACATTCAGGAATACAAATATTTAAACGAATGCAGTATTTGTTTTTACAAAACACATGTTTTATTTTAACTTGTTACATATTTACAAGTTGATACATGAACAGAAAATCATCACTTTTGAGATTTATTCAAGTAGACAACTGAACTCTTCGACTTTTATACAAAAACATATTTATTACATTTTGTGCATTATTATACAAATATTATTACAAAATAACCTAACTGGTATTGATAAAGATTCAAATGAAATACAGTTGAACAGAATTTATAACAGAGGCTTTCAATCACCTCGACATGTGGTCAAGAAGAGGAATATTGAAATCTGTTTTTATTGTTATTTGGTAGTTCAAGTATTTGATAAAATCATATATACATTATCAATTTCAAAAGACATGTAGCTAATATTCCCTGTCACCCTGACATTTTAACATTAAGAATTCGTAATAAAATAGTCAGCCCTAATTTATAAAAATTAAGTATTAAATAACATTTATGCAAAAAACATTAATTGAATGACCAATCATTCATTCTTTGCCTAACAATCATTGTGGTAAGTTTATAACATTGATATCAGTCTTAGGTTAGCTTCAAGTCTGCAGAGAACAGGTAACATCCAACATTTAGAAAAATATTTTCAAGAAGAGCTAATAAAATATTTACAAGATTATGAAAGTGAAAAACTGGAATTATTTGTGACCTAATGTTGAACATATATTGAGGGATAAAGAAGATTCTATGGTTAGTGAATATTTCTGAATGTTATTGAAATAAACTTTAAATTAAACAAGTTACTATTTTCCATGCAGTTTATTCTGAGTTTAAATTATTTAATTTTATTACAAACCTTGATTTTATCTTTTTTTTTTATATTAAGACACAACAGGATTGAGATTAAAAATACTTGACATATTTGGTATTGAAAATGTAAGACCCTAATGTGAATTCTCATCAGCATGTTGATAAAAGGATAGTAAGTAGCCTATACTATACAAGCTGTATAATAAGCAAACAGATCAGTTTATACATTGTCAGTTGGTTTCAACTGAAACCCAACTATTTAGCACAAAAAGGATCTACAAAAATATTTTTTTTCCTAAGCACAGGTTGAGAGTTACATCAAAAGTTACTTAAATGTAAACAAAAACAAGATTTAACTTGCCTAGTCTCTTTTGGCAACCCTAGGCAAAAAATGTTGGGTTTTTAATTTTCATTTATTATCCTTAAATAATTTTACTGTCAGAACTAAAAAATTTTACCACACATTGCTAATGACAAACCCGGGTCGCCGGAATACTACCCCCCGGAAAACTACCCCCCCAAGCAGGTTCCTACGTCATTTTGACGTCAGAGATCGGGGGGGCAGTTTTCCAGTCACGCACACTCAAGTTTCGATGCGTTTGTATTATCACTTTATATAGGCTAATTAGAATAAAAAAAAAACTAGAGGACTAACCTAAACTGTTTAGTCACAGTATGTTTCCGATAACAGTATAATTGTAGGAACCTGCTTGGGGGGGTAGTTTTCCGGGGGGGTAGTATTCCGGCGATCCTCTTTTGCTAGGGGGGGTAGTATTCCAGTCGCGGACACGGCTCCCATATTGGTTAGTTGGCAGATTTCGTGACGTCACGTTTCACCTGGGGGGGTAGTTTTCCGGGGGGTAGTATTCCGCATCCCCACAAACCCTACCAAAGTATGTCCAACTTGGGCACTTTTCCACCAATTTTCCAACGTCTAAATCCAAATTTAGCATCTAAATTTTCCAAAAGCAGAAAGCCTAAATCTAAAAAATGTCAAATGGCAATGCAGGTTAAATGGAAAATCAAATTAAAGGGTTTTAAAAACTGAATATTTTTTTAAATTTTAAACAGGTCGCATCTTCACCATTTCAAAATGGTAGCCAAAAACCAGTTGTTACATTATGTGTGGCCCTCTTTGTTGTTAAAAAATGGAAACGTCTGGAGAAAAATAAATTTAAATGAGTTATTTTATTCCATAAAATAAAATATAATCAGTAAATAATAGTTTTCAAGAAGTTTAAAAAAAAACTTGAAAAATAAGCCACAATTAATATTTCCTGTTTATTTTAAAACCAAAGTTTTAATACAAAAAAGTTTAGCTATAAAAGCCCTTTAATATGATATCCACTCAACCTATATTCCTGTTTGAAATTCATAGTTAGTATAGACTTTTTCATTTTTCCGAAATCAACAATTTTGAATGTTGGAAAATTATTGGAAATATGCCTAAATTGGACATTATTTGAAAGAGTATACTATTAGCTATGTTTGGTAAAATTTTGAGTTCTGAAAATAAAACAGTTTAATGGTAGTGAATAAAATTTTGTATGTTTAGGGCTCTCATAGAAAGAAACAACCAAATATTTTATTGTAAGAAACTTTTAAAATAATGTAACTCTACTATGTTAATATTTGAAAACTTAAAAAAAAAACTCTATAAAAATGCCTTTTGGTACTGAGGTTTAGTCAAAAATATTTCCTCTAGATTCTTTAGGTGCAAAATAGTTTGGTTTCAGTTCAAATCAAGTGTAAACTGATTTGTTTACTCTTGAAATGTATTGCACAGGTGGTCAACTACGCTCAGTACAATAAACAATATATAAGGTTTGTAAGTTAGGAAGACTAATGAACAGGAAAGAAAGAATAAAAAACAAGAAAAAAAACACTTGATGAAATTTAATCAAACGCTGGATCCTTATTCTTTTATTAATATGGTGGCTTAGTAGCAGACATAACTTTTATCTGTCTCTTGTTACCAGTGGTCTGTTCCACAAACTAGTCTTCAACTCTGCACTCTTCAATTTGCATTTTACAAAGTAATTTATATTCCATCAAACTTTTTCCAAATTTGCAGAGAGAGAAAGAGCATAGAGTTGAGGATCTGAGAATGATATTTACTATTATGTTCCACCAATGTTCGATTACCAGAGTTTTAACCAAAATATTTATACGATACATTTTTGTTTATTTAAAAAATACAGTATTTACAAAGTTTTGGGGCAGTAAACTAAGTGGCAAGTCGAGTGATGGTGTTTGTGTTTCAAGGTAATGGTCTTACAAATAGTTGCGGTTGATCACGTTGGATGAGTAACATGAGTAATGTAATATGCTAGCGGCTGAAGATGATGATATCGAGATAGAAATATTGTCAAATCTTAAATTATTTCTATATTCATTTGGATAATAATTGTTCCGTAGTTTTTTAATTAATGGTATATACATTAAAAAAAGGTAAAATGACATATGTGTTTTATCACCCAGATATATTAATTTAAAAAAATGTTTAATGCTGCCTCATGTGGCGCAGTTGTTGCTATATCATGTTTAAAATTTATTTTTATATGCAACATTTAAGCATTTAATATAACAAGAAACTTACGCTTCTTTGCATAGCGCTGCTGAATGAGGTGAGAATGTACAATATTATTCTTCAACTCATTCCTGCACAACATACTTTATTGCACAAGTAAGAAGAATAAAGTTCAAGAACTTATATGTAATGCAGCACCTGTGTCAAAACAATAATTTTATTAAATCTCCCAGTCAAGAGAAATCTGTAGGACATTTATAAAAACACAATCTTTCGGGGATTTTTTTTTTTTTGCTGAGTGGTTAAGAAAATTAGCTAAATTTAATATCGTTGCAGGTTTTACTGATCATTCAACTTTTTTGTGGACATGTTTAATTTGTGGCGAGTCCTACAATCAGGTTTCTAATTTCGTTTATTTGAAGTAACCAAATATAATTACCTTATAGTTTATCTCGCCCAATAACTACTTTATCTGAATTACAAATTCTAGAAGAAGTTTAAAAAAAAAAATTGTAAACATACATTTATGAAATAGAAAAACATCTAGACATCTACTAGGCCTATCAAATCTCGTTTATTGAGGAACTTTTAACATCAACCTACCACTAACAAGATAGTTTACAACAAAATCTATTCCAAAACCTCAAAATTGTAAACTATGGTTATAATTTCTCTCTATCACAACTGTTTTTAATCAATTACTTTGAGACTTCTATCTAAGAGTAACACATGTTTTAATTATCATGGGAATTAGAATATAAGGTAATCTTGATACAAATGTTTCTAATATTAGGTTTAGCTTAAACAATTAATTTCTAATCTTTGATAAAACAAGGTTTTTTATAGGCTAATCAATGAAGCGTTGATTTCTGTTTATTTTACATTATGTTTTATTGTAAAACAAGAAAATACAGTATTTTGATTTTTATAAACAAAGACGCATTAAGTTATACTTATTAAAAATCACAAAGAGAGCAATATTATAGCCTAAACATGTTTTAAACTCACATTTTATAGACTATAAGTATCTTTTAAAATAGGATTTTAATTTTACATAATTATAGTATAAAATAAATTATTTCTTTTTTACTGTCTTTGAAAGCTTTCTATTTATTCAAACATCACTGCTAAGCAGCGTTTACACTAGGTTACAATGTTTTGTAACATGGTCGGTAAATTGACCAGCAAAAATATCAAAGAATATTAGCAACATTTCTTACCAATAAAATAATGTTAGATAAATGTAGTCTCACTTTTAATAATATTGGTAACATTGTAATTAGTTGTTTTTTTTTGCCCTGAAAATGTTTTAATTGAAACAGATTGGAACAACAAGGAAGTAATTAAATTAATAAAATAGTTTATAAAAACCCCAGCCCTTTAGGACTCAACAAACTTAGAAAGTAAATACAACTTTGTAGCAAGGATGTACTATGTCTTCTTTTGTGGGCATGTTTCTACCAACAGAAAGTTTTGTGGTCCTCAAAACGTTACCAACAATGTTATCAAGTTTAGTTAGTTACATTGAAAAGTGTTGCTAACATTTTTTGTGAAAAACATTTGCTATTAACAACATTGTTATTTGCTACGAAGTGTAAAGGCGAGTTTAGTTTGTTTATGAATGCAAGAAATAACTGATAATTAAATTTAGCCCTACCAACGTACAAAATATTCTTAACTACAATTCTGAAATCTGCACATATGAACACTGTATACACAAAACGTAACAAGGTAAAATCTATAAACAACTAAACACAATAAAATCACAGTCTTTTTAGCACTATAATAAATACAAATGTACACTAATTTTAAACTTATAAACTATATATACAAATTAGGGGCTTTAATAATAATAACCAATCAAATTGAATGACATAAATTATTTTAATAAAGTATGTAACAATTAATTAGTTTGTACAGTTATTTGTCTTAAAAGAAAATAATGTTATTTTCTACTAATAAATGCCAAGTTTAAGGCTCTAAATTATGTTGACTTACATGCAAATGAATTAAGAATTTGTTTGTTTATAAAAGTCTATAAGTTGAAAGTGATGAGTTATAAAATCACAAATTTGTTTACAATTTGATTTGCATAATTTTAGTGTTGTTTGTTTTTATGATAGGTATTATTTTAATTGCATCGTTAAATTATATGGATATACATATTAAATAAACTACGATTTAAGGAAATATTTTTGTATATACTTACCCAACATGTTTGAACTCTTTGCAAGCCAATAAAATGTGACTTATTCCCTAAAAGAACAAGAGATGTACAAAACAAATTTCTTATACTCTAAGTAAATTTTTATTTGGTAACTTTATTTTAAAATAGAAAAATTCAACAGAAGAAAGCGCTGGGAGATTCTAACACAACTCACTAAGTGAACCAGGGTTTCATCATTCTTAGAACTGTATCCTGTTTGTAGAATATCACAGAGTAAGTTACACCATTGACATTAAATTAGGTATATAATTGTTATGACTTACGACTTGAACATGGCTGAACAGCTGAAACAACCGCTGTAGTAATACAACAGTTAAGTCATAACAATTATATATTAAAATCAATAATCAGAATGGCGAAGACCGATGGTTATAAAATGATTAAGTTAGGAGATAAAAAAAACTCACTCTGGTCTTAGGACCAATTTGATCTGCAACTTCATGAAAAGAAACTTGTTGGAGGCCGAGATAAAAGATTCATGAAAAAACTTCTTCTCCTGGGGAAGCCTTCACTAATATGTAGAAATAATTTGTTTATTCTCAGGGCATAGAATGCTGAAGGAGCTTATGAAAATACTAGGGACTTTATCAATGATAAATTAGACACAAGGAAAAGGCTCTGTCACAATTAGATGAGATAGAATTTAATGGGCATTACAGTCAGCAGATGACTTGAATGCTTGCTAGGGGGCAGCGGGGTGTGGGAAAGAGTTCTCCCACCATAGCACTAACTAGTGCTAGGGGCTGCCACGCTACTATTGGCGAGGCTTGGGGACAAGGCTGCTCTAGCCAATAGCGGCCGCATTCCATACGTAAGCATTCAAGTCATCTGCTGACAGTACCTTCGGTGATTTGTTTGTATGGCACGTTATGCATTTTACACATAATGATGCTTTTGACATAAGTGGTTCACAAAGGTTGGCCAACATTTTAGGCAAATTATTTCAGAAAATAATTTGTGTATACAAAGTATATTTTTAACATTTTTGGAGATCTAAAATAAGACCTACAATTAATTTACACATATTAAAATTCAACTTTTTCTTGAATTGCTCAAAATTCAAGATATACACTAGCTATTTTAATATGTATTTTATATATTTTAACGATGCATACAAAGTAAATAAAAATATAATAAATTCTATTTTACAGCCACAAAATACACAATAATCAATATTATTTTATTTTTCAGATGTTTAATTTAGATGGAAATATTGTTTTGTTAAAAAGATGAGATAATAATAACTAAAGTTGTTTTTTACTCCTAATATAAAGACAACTTTATTATGTTTACAAACATGTTTTATCATTGCCCCATTTTAAATATGATAATGAATTTAAAAAATAAAATACGTGGTATTAAATTTCAGAAGAACAATCTGAAATAAATGATAATATAACGGTATATAAAGCATATTTGTAAACATTTAAGTATATCTACTGCTATTGTTTTTAGTCAAGAACCAAGGTTCAAAACAAAATTTTTCATATAAGTTAAATGTTATTAAAAATATTCATAAATTATATAAAGTATATTAGTAGTAAAACTGTTTCACAAATAAAGATGACCAAATAAATTGTATTCACTTTCAAATTTAATCACCTTACTGACTAATGCTTATTACTTTTATACCTTTTTAGGTATAATAATTTCCAGGTGGTATAATTGGTATAATAGGCGAAAGTTTCTACATGCATTTAATTAATTCATTTGTTGATATGCATAGTATCTAGGACAAAATTATTGTTTTCCTTGGCGCAATTAATGGATATGACCCGAAATAAGTTAACTTTTAAACTAGAAATAACTTTCTCTTAAGCTCTACACTGTCTTATCGAACATACAAAAACTAATATTTCTAAATCTTGCGTTGCTTTTGATTTTACTCTACCGAACTCCATCCGTTTTCTATAAAAATATGAATTTTGATATCAGATTATAACTACAAGGATGTATCAGTCGTCTATGTAAGTTGGTAGTTTAAATCAATTAGTGTGTTTGAATGTGTGAAAAGACTGAAATGTGATAAACCCTATTCGACTTTTGATATGTATTGTGTTAGCACTTATTGATATTAAACACTGATTATATATAGTTCATTGACACGTTGAGTCACTGTAACGTTGTCACACCCAACCTTTAACAGTGACAATCAACTCTTCTCATGATGGATGTACGACAGTTTGTAGCGTCGCAGCTCGCCCTAAACCTCGACCTTTCTTATTGCTTCCGAAGGTAAACCATGTTCCCATACGTCGACCTAGCGAGTGGTGCGAGGAACAATGAACTGAAGAGTTACTCATACCGTTAGATCCCAACCCAGTTCCGTCAGTGACTGTCACGTCACTGTTTCCTCGTTTATAACTTTTGTCTGAAACATAAATTGTGTTACACATGTTTTATACAAAAATTTACTATTAATAATGACTGTATAATAGATCTACTACGCAACCAATACAATGGTGAACTTAATTTAACTACTGTTGAAAATTGTAATATGGTTTCGTACATTAAATATAAAAACCGAATTCTTATAGGATTTCCCATTTCCCAGTCTGTCTGACTGTTTAACAGTCAAGTTTCTCAGAATAAAGGCAAAAAAGTGAAATTTTACATTGTTGCAAAGTTACTAAATCGTATATTTATTAAAAATAGTTAAAATTCAACACATTTTTCGGTGCTAAAGTTTGGTACCCCAAAAAATGTGTATGTTGTGGTACTGTCATAAGGGGGTATCATTTAAAAGGGTTTAATGGAAAGACATTAAAGCTATTTTTTAGAATCTTATGACATATACTTTTCAAGCAGGGTCCCTATAGAGTTTTGGTAATTCATTTCTCTGACTCGTCCCTGATATTTGTTTCAACCTTCCTGACCAACTAAGGAATATTTTTAAATTATTTTACTACATACGGATTATATTTTAAGTAACATTTCTATTGTAAACATTTCTGCTTCCTTTACAGCCATACTCCTTACATCATCACCAAGGAAAGCAAAGAAAGCAGCTCAAAGAAGCATGGACCTTAGTTCAAATAGCTTTAATTTAAAATAAACATTTTGTTTGCTAAGTGCTAGGTGTAAAATTATTTTTTCTTCAGTTTTTAGTGTTGATAATAATATGAAAATTTATTAACAGTACATGTTCACTTTTAAATCCCGTGCATTAATTTAACTAAACTTACACATTATTCCTATAATTCAAGGTTTGGATTTTACCAGAAAAAACTAGGCTCACTTAAATATAAAATAAAGATTATTATAAGTAAAACTTTATTTTCAAAGTTTTAATTTTAGAATCACTCCATTAGTAACTTAAAATATTCTTAAAAAAAATGGGTGGGATTTTTTTAGTACTTCTTAACGAAAGTACTTTTTTAAAGTAAGCAACTTCGTACTTTTGAAAATTTTAACATGTTGCTAAAGATAACCATGAAAAAATTGCTTCAAAAACTTGTGTTACAACAAGTTGGAGCAAAGAAAGACTCCTCAGATTTTTGTTTCATCAATGATATTAAACTTTTTTTCTGGCGTTTTTTGAATTTCCCCTGACCTTAGGAACTCTGTCAAGAAATTCTCAAAAATACTGATCCAAAACTCATTTACTCTTCATCTTTGAAAGTACTGCAGCTTATGTATACTTTACAGGGGGGGGGGGGATGGATAGCAAATCCAAAATTTTTAATAGTACAGTACAATAGTTATAAAAATATACGGGGTGGTCTGGACCTAGCGTTAAAATTTTTTTGGGTTATAGAGCAACATAAATGCAACTTAAATAAACAATTTAAAAAATTCTACTTCACACATTTACTTTAAAAAAATTATTTAAGGTATCTGTGCGTGATACCTTATCTCATGATAAGGTGGGCATTTATTAGATATTGGACAATTTTTCAGTTAATGATTTGTACATAATAATCACTGTCAATGAATTGTTTTTTTTTTTTAGAAAATGAGGTTTTCATTGTAGGTACTATTTATCTGACATTAAACTAATGCTATTTAAAATAGTGCTGCAAGTTAAAGTAGTGGTATTTTAGTTATGTAAAAGCCAGACTTTTAGCTAGTGTAATTTTGGCCTAACCAAGATTTTTTTTAAATTGTGTATTTCAGTTGCACTTATATTGTTCTATCACCCCAAAAAATTGTTAACGCTAGGTCCAAACCACCCTCATATATGGCAGGTGATAATAACCGCTAATGTTTTTCGCCTTTAAAGAAGACAAAAATGTCTTTTGTTCTAGCTGTGCACACTAACATTATGTTTGGGAGCCATCACCTTTTTTTACAGATCTCAACTACTAATTTATAAATTATTATTGGCATGGCTATTGTTATTGGTTAGATGTTTAATTTGTAACAGCTAGCGATACGGAACCCTAGTGCAAGAGTCAAACCCACACTTCTTTGGTTTGTTTTATCTTAGAAATATAACTTATGGCTCATTCTCAGGAACAAGTAGGTTTTCTTCTTTTAAAAGATGCACTATTTTGTGTATGTTACAAAAATAAATACCCTACCTAAATTAACTTTTATTTTCAAGCATCCACTCACTTAGTGAGCAAAACTAACAAAACTGTTGTTAAAAGTATTCACATTCACAAGATTATATAATTTTTAAATGACCCTTTAAGCGCTTACGAACTTACTTCTAGGTTTACTTGGAGGCCTCCTATAACATCTTGCTGCAGCCATTCTTGCTAAATGTCTTGCAGCTGGAGCAAATTCCAAACCATCCCTTAAGTCTTGTGCTACCATTCGCCTTTCTTGAGCAAATGATTCTAACCAGCGACTCTTTTCCTGCGCAGTTCGGCAACAAAACAACAACCACTTGTCCCTCACACAACTGTAGATCTTGATTCCATGCCTCACTGATACTCCTAGTTGAGGGTCTGTAATATGAAATTAACAATATGAATTAAAAGTCAATGAGAAATAGTTACATGTAAAATGGTAAATATAAACTATGCCTTAAGAATCTTACAGTCAAAAACACACTGCATTACTTAAATATTTCCTTTATACCCAATCAACACTAGCGGTATCAGGCTCTGATAGTATCAGTGGAGAAATCACTCATACCTTGAACTAATAATTTATTAGTTCTCATTTCAAATTAATGGTTTGTTAAATTTAAAAAATATTGGTGAAAAGATGATTCACAAAATTGTTAAATTTACAATTGCAAGGCACATTTTGTGGAATTGCTAGTCTAATTGATACCATTGATGTAATTTTGTTGTATTGCTAATGTCTGATGTGAGTACAACACACTTGGACCAAAAATACATAGTTTTTGACAGTGACATTTAATAAAACCAGCTAATTAATATTTGTTTATTTTGTACACTGACTGGGTCATACAAACTGTTTTCCAACATCCAATATATATATTTACATTTTTTGTTGAAGTTTCTATATAGTCAATAGCAATTACGACAGTAATGTATTTATAATTTAAAAAAAAATAAATTTACCAACCTTCAAATGGTCCTATTATTTTTCCCTCTACTGCTGCTGGATCTTACTCGTTTCGACACATACCTCTGTCATTGTCTAAGATGAACATTTCAGACTATGATCACATGACACAAAACACTACACAACACATAAAATATAAACACGTAATATTCACCATTAAAGGGTCGTTAAATAATTAAAATGGGACATAGCTTTCCACACAATTACTTGCGGGTCGTCTCGAACGCGAACTGAACTTTAAAGAAACAGATAGCCCATCATTGCACTGTAACTTGCCAGTGTATTTAAATTTAATATAATGTCGAATATAGCGTTGGATTTAAACTGTAATTGATTATTAAGTACGTAATGTAGTTGTGTTTTTATGGCTTTTTAAATGTAGAACTGTTCCAGTGTATCCATCTGTTTTCCTTTGGCGCATTTCTTTAGAATCTCCATGTCATTGTTTATACCATTGGTCAAATGATTTGAGTCAATCAAGTGTTCAACTTGACGACCGTTTAATGGTGAATATTACGTGTTTATACTTAATGTGTTGTGTAGTGTTTTGTGTCATGTGGTCATCGTCTGAAATGTTCGTCTTTGACAATGACAGAGCGATGTGTCTAAACTATTAAAGACCCAGCAGCAGTAAAGGGGAAAATAATAGGACCATTTGAAAGTTGGTAAATTAATTTAAAAAAATTACAATAATGGTCTAGGAAGTAGGAGTCACAGTAATGAATAAGTAGCCTAATGTATTATTAAAAATTACCTGTTTGAGAGCAAATTAGTTGAAGATAATATAATCTCCTAGTTACAATTTGTTAAATAAATATATACTTAAATATTTGCTAACTATAATTTCTTTTATAATTTATTAACTTAAGAATAACACTTATAATTACCTTTTCCATCGGCAAGGTTAATAACTTCACTTGTGTCCATCTGAATCCTTCCCTTGTAAACGTATGTGTTTCTTTTTAAAATATCCTGAAGGAAAAAAGTATAAAAATAGTAAATAAATAAGACAAAATGTATAGAAAGGTAGATTAAACCTAAACACTATTAATTTTTAAATGTTCATAAATTAAAAGTTTTAACCAATTATAGAATATTTTCCTTCTACTGTATGTTTATTAAAGTTAGACATTTTATTATTTTATATTGTTTTTTTTTGTGTGTTGAATATTCTATTTCTAATATACAATATTTATATTTGGTAAATTTTCTAATTTACAATAAATAACGGTACAAATAACAAACAATAACAATAGCACGTAGGTGTTATAAAAGTCTACATCTTAAACCAGTACACTGTTCAAAGTCTAGAACTGCCGTAGAGTTTCGATTAAGCACAACGGCAAACCGTCAGTGAATGCTACGAAGAAGTTAGATTGTTTTACCAAGTTCAGGGCAATTAAATATTTAATATGGCAGTATAATGTTACTAATAACCACTTAATTGTGTCCATGCGTTGTGTTTTTAACTCTGAGGCCAGTTTGTGAATCATTACAAGTCCATAATTAAAATGTTTGCCAAAATAGGAAAAAAAATTTCCAACCCTATCTGGCCACCAATTAAGTTATTTTTTCTAGTACCGTATATTGAATCCAACTTAAATTGGTTATTACTTTAGTTTTTTAAATGATAGTTAACAAAGCTGGATCTCTGTCTAAGAATATCGGGTTTGACAGATTATGCCAAAAGCTTCATTATAACCAAAGTAACAACAATGTATAATATTAAGCAGGCTTTTTGGAAAGAATCTAAGGTGACCCGAGAGTTGGTTTGTATCCTCAAAACGTCATGAACTATTTTCTTTATATACACATAATGGAAAATGTCAGAACAAACAATTGGAAAGAAATGAGCAATTCATAATTTGAAAATAACTTTAAAATAACAGAAAAGCTATAGGTGTTGAAACTCTATTTGAGGCTGATATACAGAGACAGTTGAACAAGTTTTGTGTGAATGTCAACTGCTTGTTTAGTCATATGCAATTAGAGACACTGATTCCCAGGTACATGTTTAGGAGCTTACAGGGGATTTGAAAATAATAATTCTATTCATGTCCATAATGGTTATAGAGGAAAGAGATTGATAGTAGTTCTAATAAGTTAATATGGTTCAAGTATGATCCAAAATATATGCTATTCAGTGGGTAAATAATAAATATCACTCACTTTTTTACAATAAATAAGTTGATGATCAAACAAGAAAAGGGTTATGTTATTTGTCCACATTCCCGAAGTAACTCTAACGGCTTCACCTTGGAAAATCAGTTGAGAACTTGTTTCTATCAAATCTTCTCCCTGAAAGCAAAACAAAAAATTTTCTATTTACAATAATTTCATGATATGATTATAAACTGTCATATCTGCCCTAATGTGGTGCCGGGTAATTCGTAACAAATAATCCAGATATCAAATAACACCTTAAATCATATGCCGAATTAATTAATACTAAGTTCATATTTTGTACAATGTTCCAATACTTTTACATAGACTGCCAAGCCACACCTGTAACTACAGTATTACACTATTTAGTTTTTCTCACCTCCCATCCTTCTACCCTTTGTTGCCAAGCCGCTAACTTCTCCAAACTTTCCATTCTTCTTTTCCTTTCATTTATCAACACTGCTACTCCTCGCATAGCTTCCAAGGCTTTGGTAATCTTTTCATGATCAGGATGATCCGGCTGAAACAAATCAATATAACTTTTATAAATATTTTCAAATTTTAATTATAGGCTACAAAGAAAATGTGTGGAAAGGATAAAAATGTATTTTAAAACAAAATTAAAAAAGCAAATACATTTCAAACATTTTGGTAAGAAATTATTGGAATTTTCTCTTTTAATAGTATATTATATATAGTTTATTTATAAAAATATATAGCTTATCCCATTATGAACTATCATTATGACTTATAACTATCATTATGAAATTTCTGCCTGTTTTCTTCCTTAAATTTGATCGTTATATGTTTTCTAGAAATATAGTCTTTTATTAATATATTCAAAAACAAAACAATTAGACTCATTTACTAAACAAATATAATTCTTTAATTTACTAAAGAGTTCTTTATTTACTTTATAGTTAAAACAAAAAGTTATCGAACATAATTTGCAAACCGTTCTAATAAATTTGATAGAATACAAAGTGAAAAGAGTTTTGTGGAACGGGCGCCCCAGTTATGCAACATGTCTCATGTCAAAATTATAATCAACCCGTCATCATCATGTTGCCTACTGGGTAGAAATGATCCAAAGATTTCTTTCATCAAAACCAACATGATCTCACAATCGAGTTTGACTAAACAAATTAATAACTCATTTAAAATTATTTTATTCAGATGACACAAAGATAAATTATTATTCAACTAAATTCAAATACATGCTACTGATACTGATCACTCTAATTAACTGTTCTAAACTTACCTTTGTATACTTAAGTAACTCTGCTAGCTGTAGTGGGTATTTACATATCCTTTGTACAGGTGTCAGCAAATATCCATCTAAAGGTATCTCTATGAGACCTCTCATCAGACGACATGCTTCGAAGAATTTACTATAGTTGTTATGTTGGTAGAGTTCTTGTAGAGTTGCTATCGCCATCGGATGACTATTACAATACTCTGAGTACATTCGAAATCCCCCTTGCTGAAATCACAAAAAAAACTTATTCAAACTTATTGATGGTTACAAGTATTAAGGCTCGGCTCCCTACTTTCAAAACGGCGAAGTTGGGTACCAATTTCAATGTTAAATAACCAAAACATACCTTCACTATTAAGTATATTTTTGTGTTGTTTTTGTCAAAAAATGAAAGCTGTATTTTTTCTTTCTTAAAGTAAAATAGATTGTGGGTGTTGTTTGTTAAGGTTTTTTGCAATATCTCTTTTTGCAACTGAGTAAAAAATTAATAAAGTTTATTATTATTTTTTAAAATATTTATATCATACGTTTATGAAAACAATAAAACAGTTCTTGAAAATGTATTCAGCAATCAACATCCGCATATGACAGTACTTCAAAATGAAACCAAATTTTTAAATTTATTCCATGAATTAATGGAAAAAATTACTTATTCTGTAGTATTGCTCTTATGGGAATCAGATTCAATATGGCGACAGGGTAGCGCCCCCTTAAACAGAGATAACATTAATGTTTTGACCTTGTTTAGAGTTCACAACACATGGTCGTACCTTTTGTTGCATGTGGATCCAACTATTCTAAATAAGAAAAATGTATTAAAGTAATGTATTAATGGAGCAACTAATCAGTGTGAAATTCCATTACAGAAACTAATACTTAGTTAAAAGAAATCTATGGTCATAAACTGATTATAAAATACACTTAAAGCATTTTAAAGACCATAAAGATTATTGTCATGAAGGTTTAGCATAAACAATAAAAAACTATAAAACCATGTAAAAGTTTTCTATATTGAAAAAAATATAGACGATTATCTACTATATTGAAAAAATATTGGCAATTGTCTACTGTACTGAAAAAGTGTAGGACATTTTCTACTATATTGAAAAAATATAGGCATCTATCATCTGCTTTAAGAATAAGGTTATGCTTGTACCAAAGCTAGACATCTATCATTCCATCAGCCTGATTGGTGAGAAGGTACTGGGTCTGATGATTAAAAATTTTAAAATGCTTAAACGAAATGCAATTAAGTAACTTAAAAGCATAAAGTTATCTAATATCTGCTTTAAGAATAAAGTTATGCTTGGAGCAGATACTAAATATCTACCATTGCATCGGTCTGAATGGTGAGGAGATATTGACCCCGATAAGCTAGTCAGGCTGATGCAAGGGTAAATAACTCACAGCAGAAAGGCAGGGAAGGAAAACATGTCCATGATTAAATATTTTTCATAAAGCGAATATTCTATAATATTTTTTCTTCCACAGTTTCAACTGTCTCAAATCTTGTTACTTTTAGTACTGATTTAATATTCAGAAACAGAAAAGGTCACATGATTCTAGGGTGGTTATTTTAACAAAGGGATTTGCGCTTGGACAAATACATCTTGTCAGACAATGCAGTGTGGGCCGGGGGATTGTCCGATGAAGAATCCATGGCTTATTTTTCCACAACTCAGGTCGCTTTCTTCTTACTTGTCCAGCGTATTCAAGACCTCAAGAGGTGTATTGTTGATTCACAATAATGTAATCTCCTTTAAGTACCCAACATTGACATATTCAACCTTCTAGATGTTGAAAAACACAATCATTATTGCTTTGAATTTTGATATGGTCATTCGAGCTTTCTTATATGTCAGTGTTCTGGAGACCTCCAATACATTGTCTGGCTCTCTGTTTCTGGATCATTAGTAAGAGACCACAATTTATCACATGTATTACTTTTTCTAAGAGTTTTCGATCCTTATTAATGGCTTTCAAGTGTCAGTTGTAATGTTCATTTGAGAATCCTTTTGTTCAGGTGGGAGTAAAAGGTGTGAACATTTCATCCTTAAGTTCAATGTTAAAATTCCTTCTATCTCAGCAACTTTGCAAATACTCAACCGATGGGTTTTCCAATCTAATCACCTATTTTTTCTATTTTTATGTGCGTCATTGACATGGGTCATCTACAATCTCATCTTGGCCCTCATAGATCCGTTTAAACCACTTAAAAACCTGAATGCATTGTAAACATTCAACCCGTATATGCTTTTTTAACAAATAAGAAGTTACTGTGGCGGATTTTTCGAGTATCACAAGAAATTACCCATTAAAATGTAGCTCTTTTAAACACTAAACATTTTTCTGACGGGTGGAGGATGTACGGACCAATATGAACAAAGGTCATAGCCTAACTTAGGAGTCGGCTGTAGGAAAGGAGAGAGTGGATGTCACATTACTGGTCTGTGCAGTGTTTGACTTTGAGACACGTGCTACTTTGTCTGTAGGAAAATCTATCTGGTTAGTTTTTAGCCATACAGCATTATTTTTTTTTTAAGTCAGAGATTATCATTATATTTTTATTTTTTATGAAAATGACAATACTTACATATTAATTACAAGTTTTAACAAATTTAATGGTGTTTTGTAGTTTAAAACACTATCCCTTATATCTTTGTTACAATACTCAAAGTTACAAACGTTGTATTAATATCGCTCTCAGGAAAAAACCATAAACCAATAAACTTCCATACTACTTTACTAATATAGAAACTCACATGTAATAGAAAAGTATCCCCTAAACAGCTCCGGTGTGGTGCATCCCATTCCACATTCCTCTCTAAATCTTCCAAAAACTGAGATTGAAATTCCAACAACTGTTCTAAGTTTCCAAAAATTGTTTCTAGTTGTTCCTCAATAAACATGTCTTTTCGTCTTCTACATTCTGCCAGGTAACCCTGCAAATACAAATTTAATTTTCAAGTAAAATAAACAAATAAATAGAATAATTACTAAAAATGTAAACATTTCTTTTATAAAATATGGGACTGAGTAATTAAATTCACAATTTGTTACAAGCATTAATGAACAGTTGTTCTACTGCTGAAATTATTATAAACAGATCAGTACTTCATTCAAAATCATAAGTGTGTAATTCAACTCCTTTAAGCAGTTTCCTAAAGGCGGGTTGACACGGTACGAGTAAGCTCGGACCGAGCTATCTATTTGTACTCGGTCAGAGTACATTCAAGCCGGTAAACTCGGAACGGTGTTGACACGCACAACAACACTCGGATTGAATTTTGTTAGTGGTAATGGCGAGAAATGTAGTAAAACAGTAATTGATTGATTGTTTGTTCGTAAATTATGTCTGATTTTGTGCGTAAAGGATTGTTATGTGTTGCCGATATGCTAATTGAGGAAGTACGGGATCCAAAGTATTGGCGTAGAGTTCCTGAACGAACAGTTTGGACCCGGAACTGGATTTTAAAACGACAACAGTTTGGGGCTTTAAGCTCGTCTATAGCCATCTTGAGAATATAAGACACTCGTATCCGAGAAAGTAGAGTAGTATCCGACTTCACTCGGCCCGAGTTCGTCGCTTCAGAGATACTCGGACGTATTGTTGACATGATACGAGTAGCGTCCGAGTGATCCGAGCGCAACATCCGAGCTAGCTCGGTCCGAGCTTACTCGTACCGTGTCAACCCGCCTTAATGATAGTATTCACCAAATTTTTCATATTCTTATGCCACACACTTATAACCTAGACACTGGCAAAAATAATCAGTAAAATAATATGACCCATTTGCACTTTAATTTCAAAATGTAGGCTTCTTTATTGCTATGTAATTGAATTTTTTACATGCATGAAAGCTAAACCATTATGGTTTATATTTTGTATGGTCTAACCTCAAACTACCGTAAAAGGCTTAGTGGCAGATGCACTGTGAATTAGACCCAAAATAATAAACTTGGAGAGCTAGCTGTTGTATGATCACTGACAATCTTGAATAAAGCATAGAAATCTAACTACTATCCATTTTAACCATAAAATAAATAATGAAATGGAATAATAATGACGTCAGTGTCAGTATACAAGTTTAACATTTAGAGAACCTGATTTTGTAGGAAAGTAACAATTTAAATATATTTTCTGTTAATTTACATATAGGCCCAGACTTTCTATTAGTGTAATTTATTATTAGCTAGATTATTATATTAGTAGATGACATTAAATAATCACATAAATAATAGTGGCAAGTAAAAAATGTATTTATAGAAGAATCAACATTAATTCACTATTGTGATTTCATTTCATGTTTATAAGGAACATTTTACACAAAAGTTACTTGTCAAATATTTGGTCAAACTTTCATCAAAGATCTTTGGTCAAATATTTGACAAAGTTGTGTCAAACAAAACATAATACACCTATCAAATTTCTTGATCAGCTGGGTTATTAACTAGATATGTTTTGGAGTTATGTTTTTTATTTATTTGTTCAGTTGAGTTACCATAATGGGTCGAGTAATCTTGACTTGTTATGCTGCTATATCAAGTGCTTATCTAACCATGTCACTACTAAATAAAAAGAGGAACAAATGGGGAAAAAATTATAGGTGTGACCATGGTTAAAAAGAGAAAAATACTTGGTGAAAATAGAACTATTATTAAAAAACTTCGGTTTTAAGATCTGTATTTCCAACTTATATAAAATGGACTTATATTTTGAGGTAACGAGGTTACCTAAAAAATGCATAATAAATTCATCTTTTATTATGATATTCTGTTTCTTTTTTGAAAATGTTTGTTAAAATTTACAAGATGTCATAGATCCATAAAATGTTGATCAAAGTTTGATGGACGAATTATTTTGTCAAAGAATCGTTAAATTTCTTTGATGAAAGACCTTTGATCAAAGAAGATGGACATTTATTTGATAGTATAATATTTACACCTAACAAATGATCAAGACACATTAATGAAAACAGATGAGCTACTATGTAATATAGAAACCAATACATCACTTCATAAATATAACTGAAAACGTAGCTTTTTAAATGGTAGTTGTACATATTTAAATTGGAACCAAAATCAAACATCACAGGCGTCAGCAAAGATTTAATAATTTTACAGCATTGCAGGAAAGCCCTAAAAACTAAAGTATTAAATATCCTCACCTCAGCTACGTCCCTGAGTACTTTGACGAAATCTCTCTCTGTGTTGATCAATTCTCGTACAACTCTCGACCTGACTTGATCGTTAGACAGTAATGAAATGCTCGTACGCCTGCGTAGTTGCTTACTGCCTCCCGATGCCATCGCCGCTAAACAGTCTTCTACGGTGTCTTCTTGGCTCACTCTTAACTGGAATATGTAAAGCCATATTTTAAATTACTTGCTTGGGCTTTTAAACTAATTAATCAAATTTAAACTGACTCAAGTACATCTTTGGAACTTGAAGTTTGTGAAGCTTGATTAGTTTTATAATGTTGTTAATATTCATTTTCTTTAAACAAATATCACAAAGTAACATCTTTACTTTATGGTAGTTAGACTAATGAAAATGGGGAGCAGCCTTACACACATAAGCATAACTTAGCTTAGAGGTTCCACCTGTAGGTGACAGAACAACCATACTAACCACTATCCCTCTCTCCAATTGAGCATTAAACATAAACAAATCAACTCTAGAATGTAAAAAAATGTAAGATTTTCTTTAGGCTTTGTGTTGCTGTATTATAGACTCTCATATTTAAAAGACCACAGTAGCAATTTCACTACCATATTTTTTTAGAATATAGAAAAAGTAAGTGGATTATTATTTAATTTTAAGGGTAGCTATGTTTTCTTGAGGAAAATTATCTGCAAAATAATATTTAGAAAGCTATTTTATTGACAATAAAGGAGACTTATCCTACAAAAATCCATTTTAAGCACACAAAAATATGCATTATATTTAAAGCTATAACCAATAAAAGAAAACAATGTTCAGTTTTTTATAGGTATCCATGCCGAAGATATAATTTTATATTTACAAAATTTTGTTGTAAAACCCTGCAGTTTTGGTAATTTTTATTGCTACAAACTAAAAAAGTGCTAGGTTATTTAAAAATACAAACATACTTTACAAAACCAAAAACCAAGAAATTTAATTAATTATACCAACATATATTTATAGTAGAATAAAATGCACAAATTATAGAATTATATAGAATTTTTGCATGGACAAATTGCACACACATTAAAAATTATACTTATCTTTGTAAACTGGGTACATTCCCAAGTAACTCCGAAAATATAAACATAAAATGTCAGGAAGAAATATTTAAAATACATTATGCATTTTACAAAAAGTCTAACCATTACTTTAGTAAAATCTAAAATCTTTAAAAAAATATGCATGTTTCAAAAACTTTGGTGTGGAAAACAAATAAAATTAATTGTACAAAACAATATCAGAAAGGGACAAAATGTTGCACGTCTCTTTTACACTGTCTGAGTTATAGGTTAAACATACACATTATATCCACATATTACGAGCATCAACCCACACAAACAAAACACAGAAATAATCTGTGAAGTGTGTACAGTGTTTGTTAGTAATAGTTATGTACACTGTTTTGGAAAGAGGCTAAACTTACTTCAGAACTATACAGGCTGCATAACATTCCTTCGAAGAAATACATTTTTATACACAATATTTTTTTAAATACTTCCGTTCATGACCGTCGTAACACCGAACAAAAACACATCGGGCTTGACGTTTAGTTAACGATCGTAAGTAGCAATTTAAAAAAACATTTTAGTGGTCAGTGCCAGGTAAAAGAGTGGGGGACACTATTCATGCACCAGAAGTACAATTGTAGTCAAGATAATGGATATTTGCAATTGGCAGGATTACAAGAATATTTGAATATACTGTTTAGTGTCTGAGCTGATGTGTCTTGCATCTGTTTTGTCTTCCTATTCAGTTTGTTTTCTCCAGTAAAGTTGACAGTTTCGCAATAGATTTAAAGGAATATTTTCTAATAGTAATTGTTATATTTACTATTATATACAGAGTTTTTCCAAATTATGTTCCGAAACTTCAGGATACAGTTTCTTTGGTCATTATGAGTTTGTAGACAAACCAGTGTCATTTGCCACAAAATAGTAGATGAGCATAGATAATGATTTTTGTTTCAAATATATTACATTTCTACAAGTTAATGATTTTCTTTAAAAAGGGTCCTGAATCTTTCATTTTTACTTTGGTATTTTTAATTTTTGCTGGTCAAACGAATTTTCATTATGTTTCTTATATAAATGATTTGAGTATTTTTACACAAATTACAGGGCGAACTGTGTTTTTTTTAACTTACCCTGACAAAAGCAGAAGGGAACCACCCTGACTGGTCTCCGCGAGCTCCCCACCACCAGTCCCTGTCTAAAGTGTCCAGCACTTCTATCACATCTCCTGCTCTGAAAGCTAACTCTTCTGTTTCCATGGCAACGTGGTCCCACACAGCTTCAGCAAGGATAACTACTTCTTCATCCATTGCCTGTGTATTGGGAAATAGGAAAAACATTATTAATTCTCTATGAAACAAACAAGTATTATGTAAATATACCAACGGTTGCTTATCTCCCTAACCCAGAAATATTTGATCCAATTTTCATAACATTAAACTTTAAGTTAAACTTAAGAAGTACCAATTTAGATTCTTGTACTAGGGGCAACCCCTGTGTGTTTTGCATGTCAACCTCATTCCTCCTTTCAAACTCAAATTTTATAAGTTTTTTAATAACATATTAAATTTTGAGGGATGTTTATAGAAAAACTTCAATTAAATATATAAATAAGAAACAGTAAATAATAAAAAAAGTGTTAGCAGACAGAATAATAGATATGAATAAATGAGTAAAAAATGTTTAATATTTAAAATGCAGTTCTAAAAATAACTCGCTATATTAATAGGACAATATTTAAAATCTAATAATTTGTATAAACAATAAATAGCATGAGTTGTGTTGTACCACAATTTTTAGTGGAACGGACTAAAACAAAAAATGAATTTCGTTCCAAAAATTAGCATGGTAGACATAGGCACTTACACCTGACTTAAAAATAAATACTCGGAAAATCAAACCCATCACTAAAAACATTGCCACTTTGTATTTTTCTATGGAAGTCTTCAAACACAGTTTCAATTGCGTGAAGTAAAATAAACATTTATAAGTGCCAGATTTTTAAAGTTTAAAACAATATTCAAAGTTGTGTAGAGAATTGTAAAAGATATTTTTCTTTGGAAAGATGTTAATTACAAGTGAAAATTAGATTGAACTGTGAAGTCAAATGCTGATGTCTAGTCATCGAGTTTAAGTGCTACGTAAAGGAATAATTATTGGTACAATCTATGAACAGCAAGAAGAATTTAGATTTTACTCTTTTACAATAGTTTTGTCTGCATATTTTAATTAAAGTAATTTATTTATAACTTTTTCTTTACTTAGATAAGTACTAAACGTTTATTTCTATGATTGTATTTTATATTAATAATTGTGTTCAATATGTTTCACTAAATGAACTATCATAATCAGTTATCATGTCTCACTGAATTTCATTTCACACACCTACATTTCAATGGCAATTACTTTATATCCACTTCGAAACCACTAATTTAATTATATTTCAATATTTAAGGTTAGGGAAAAGTGAAACAAGCTGCGACATCATATGCGGTGTTACTAGCTGAAAAGTAGTTTAGTCATTGGGATATGAAAGCAATGGCATATTTGACTTTTAGAAACCTATGGCCTATCTATAGATCGTTTGGATGTAATAGTCGTGACGTCATGGATTGGCCAAGTGTTAGTATATTTTGTAATCATAGATTTGTAGAGTCACAGATGTGTTTTCAGTGTGAATTGTAGAGTAACCATAGATTATTCAAAATTTAACTTCAACTTTTATTTTTTAACCCAGACCTTACACTTTTTAATAAAGGAGTAACATAACCACAAAGCTAATACGATAAAAAATATTAAATGTCTAAATCAAATTATTAAGTTTACAAAATAACAGGAGTTAAATTAAAGTTTAATAAAATCCACACTTTTTGGCCTTTTTCTAAACAAACAAAAACCTAATAACAAAATTACTTTAAAGCATCGTATGAAATCATGTGCTATGAAAATACCACTGAGATATAACCTACATGCAGTTTAAATTGTAGGAGTAAATGAAGAAGATGAAAAGCTGAGCAATGTATTTTTAATACATAACATTTTTACTATTTATAGGCCTAAATTTGATTTAAAATTATGTGTAAATTTGAATATTTTTCCTACTAATTGAAGTCATACTGTATAAATTTAGTGGAAAGTGCAAAGTTTTCATTGTACAGTTCAAATTATCTTAAAATTTACATTTCAGGATTATCTACAAAACTTGTAACATATTTGGTACAGTATTATGTATGTGCAAAGTTTTCATCGTACAGTTCAAATTATCAATTTTTAACTTGTAACATATTTGGTTTATGTATGTGCAAAGTTTTCATCGTACAGTTCAAATTATCAATTTTTTTAACTTATAACATATTTGGTATATGTATGTCCAAAGTTTTCATCGTACAGTTCAAATTATCAATTTTTAACTTGTAACATATTTGGTATATGTATGTGCAAAGTTTTC